>ML217949.1:0-33639 GCA_004785975.1 Popillia japonica
TAAATTACTAAAAAACTAGAAGAGATGGGTATAGGGAACCCTAGTACAGTTTTAAAAACAATTGAAATTAGAATCTAAATGTGGTCATAAATACAGGGTGTTCCATTTAACATAAGACAATTACTTGCCTGTAACACTCAACCAAAAAGAAATCTTGTTTTTAGACACCGTACATAATTTCTAGATATCAACTTTAATTAGTTATAAAGTTTAATCCTTTGAATAAACAATAAACACAATTTAAAATATTTAGCTCAATCATGTAAAACAGAAATGCCTCTTAAATTTTTATCTACATTTTCAAAAATATTAAAATATCTCGAAAACCGGTTGAGTTAGGTATAGGGAATATAACAGTAAGTAGCCTTTATTTACCCTACAGTATCAAAATATGCACGAATATACAGGGTGTTCCATTTAAATTTTCATAACTTTGGTACGCAACTTTTTTTTTGGATCACCCTGTATATTTCCAAATAATTTTAAAATGTGCTCCTAATGAACCTACACAACCTTTAGTAAAAAGATTTTTAAAATACTTTACCATTTCTCGTATATAAACCGACGGGAATGTGGTGCCCCACCCTGTATACAAACCCTTGATAACAACATGAATTTTAGAACTGATGTCGATAATCTAAGCGACATGTATACCTTATTGTTTAATATTAATAAAAAGAATTACCATGTCAATAACCCCGACCCTCCAGATTTAAATTCTACTATCACAATAATAGATTCGAATTGACGTTTGAATTTCCCGCTAACTGTTCCGTACTATCCGTATTATCACTATGTATGTAGTGATTTTTCATTTTTGACAACCTTTTCCCCCTTTCCCAGTTCCACATAACCTCTCTGTGCAAACCTACTTTCCCGCGGTTTGGCCATGTGGCGTTCACATATTTTTCACGATTAAATACCTTCAATTGTTTTAATATTTGACATTATGTCTTGTTTGGTTTTAATTTAACTACATTTTAATACATTTTAATATGTTTTCACCTTTATAAGTCTGTTTGACTCCGGGTATTAATGTTTTCCGCTGATTCCTTGTATCAACGGCTTGTGCCGACTCGTAAGTTATTCCTATTTACTATTGTAATTCCCTAATGTTCAAATATACCTTTGTAGCTACCTTCTGAATAAGAATTGAAATAAATTCGAAAGCTTAAGGATAAGATAAATGAGTCTTATTTCTCTTTGAGATTTCACAACCTTGGCTGCGAACCCCAGTATATTAGGATCTCCTTAACCCTGTTTGATTCTGTAGTAAATCATTTCCCAAATTTTACACAATGGAGGTATGCAATAGTGCGAATGATGTCACTAGAGCTCGTATGATCGTTGGGTTCTTGTTTCTTGTTTGACATTCGGATTCATCCGAGAATTCGTGTCGTTTCTTCCACAACGACACGAATTCTCTTGAGTGTTTGTGTACTGAGTGTGTGAGGGTGATATTGGAATGCAAGTTATTTTCATCGTGTGTTAGATGAACGAATGTGAGCGTCTTGTTGGCGAGTGTGTGAGGATGATGTTGGGGTGCAAGTGATTTTTATCGTGCGCTTGATTTCTTGGATGGCTATATATTCAATGTGAATGCTCTGTAGTAACTCATTTCCCAAATTTTACACAATGGGGGTATACAATAGTGCGAATGCTGTCACTAGATCTCGTATGGTCGTTGGGTTCTTGATTCTTGTTTGACATTCGGATACGTCCGATTTGGTGCTCTAATGGCACAGTTCCAATGACACCAAAATGCCTCTGTATGAGGCCTATCAAACTGTTGTGGGTGCTTGGCGTCCACAAGAGTATCGATGTGGCAGCCCCAATCTTGCGCATATCTCCTTTGTTCTAATTTGGGATCAATGACTGCTGCAATGTATTCATGTCGGGTTATAACTTTGCATGCTTTATCGTGTTGTTTCTTCTACAACGACACGAATTTTCTTGATTGTTTGTGTACTGAGTGTGTGAGGGTGAGAAAAGTGGCTGATCTATTAATAAAAATCTATTTTATTTTTTTCGCTTTAACACCCTGTACCTCAGTAAGGAGCAGACTTAGACCCATTTGTGTTAATGAAAATATTATTATTTTGGACTTCTGAACGTGTAGTTACAATTTGGCCCATTGCTTATAAATCACCCTGTATATCTTTTCCTGAGTAAACATATTTGTAAAACAAGTAAATAGATAATGTATTTTTGACTTAAGTCAAACTTCTGTCAAGTACTGTAATTTACAGTACAGGTTACTTCGAAACACACTATTATTCTTAAACCTTCCGTAGAAAAGTTGCTATTGTCAAGAATGAAATTCCTCTTTGCAATTATTTATGGAATAAAGCCCATTTTCATTTTTGTTACGTTCACCATTCCAAAAATACTATTTTACTATATATATTTGTGTTCCTAAGTAAACACTTTTGTGTATTTTTGACATAAGTCAAACTTCTGTCAAGTAAGTAGTAATTTAAGAAGTAAAGACGCTTGAACGCTTGTCATTTTCCCTCTGTAATACCGATCTACAAACAGCCAATCTTGACGCTATCTTGTGGCGGAGTAATTTTAAATTACTCCTCCGAATTAGAAAACAATGTATACAATGGTATAAATCATATCAATTGTATAAATCTGAAATTTCATCATAAGTGTGCAAGCTCTTCTATTGAATTAACTATATTTGCACATTTCAATGTCGATGTTTTCAATTTCAAGGCGAGAGGGTCGTAAAACTTCACGTATACCCCACAGCCGGGAATAAGTATGTACTATCGCTCGTGAACTCTCAGAATTTAATAGCTTTGATTCGTATAATAGCGTCTATAAAGCGCTATACTAGATTGATTTTCAGGGCTATGAACATTCTCAACATTGTACGTTAAATAAATCGGTAATACAGTGTGATTTCAAACAGATTTATGTACATCTCGAAATAAGATTGAATAAGAAAGAGAAAATTATTAAATTTACAAAAAAATAATCCTTAATTAGGGAAAATGTAACTGTTTTTGTTTTATGAGACGCCTGGAAAAAAAAATGAAAACCGAGTACATAAAATGGTAATTCCTCGAAAAAGAAATTTATGTTACTCTGTGTAAATAAGGATTTAAACCGTGTTGTAGTGTATCCGGACTTTACATGCGGCGACGGTTGGTGGAGCTTCCCTTTGTGGATAACAACTGAGGGTGAAAAGAGCTCTAACCATGATATTTTAACATTTACGTTTGTTTATCTGTTTTATTACCTATAAATTATGTATCTATCTTGTAATGCTAATGTATGTAAATTCTACGTAGTTCGTTGCTAATGTTTAGATTCACAACAAGATTTTGTGTTATTACGATTAGGAGGTTTAATTTTTTTTTTTTGAGTAATGAATATTCTGCCAATTTGTAGAGATCTACAATAATTACGAACGTACAAGTAGGCACCGTAGAAATTCTTTGTTACATAAATTTATTTCCCCGATATGATACACTACTACAAGGGGAAAACTCGACTACGAACATTCGAAACGAGTTTTCAATTTGTGCGAAGCTATTGTGTTCGTTACACGGCGAAGGAAAATTTTCCACCACAGAGCCTGCATATAAATTAAGCAAAATCCTAGTGTAACACGCTCATACGTATATATGTATGTATACATGGATGAAGTCGGGCTTGAAGCACCTTACACTTAGCCATTATTTGAAACCAGGTCAATTTTCAAAGTTTCCCGCAAGAATATTCAACTACCTCGATGAGAACGGTCGAGAAGGTTCGTGAAAGTTGTTCCACTACCCACTTCAGTCATTGATATCTTCGATAAAGGAGCAAAATTTATGTTGCGTTATTAAAATACAGAAAGGGGGATATTGTAGTAACTGTTCAAGTCAGTTTAACATTTAAAATTAGACGCTGCTTTCCATCTGAAATTCCTTAGCACGATTTTTTAAGTCACGAATCAATATCAGCTTTGAAATATCATGGTGGGCTACAAACTTTTCTAGATGAGGATTGTATCTTTGCAATGCTTTGAAATATTTTAAATTTGACAGAATTTTGCTTACCAAAAACATAACAAACTTTGGTTTTCTTCTAGGATGATGGATAAACGCTTGTCTGGATTGAAAGGTTTATGATAAAAGTCTAGCAAGAGGTCTAGCAAGAGCACACTGATCTTTGTTGGCTAAGGTACTCATTCCCCGTATGACGCCTTCTTCATTTCTGGGCAAGATCATTGAAGAAAAGAAGATTGAAAGAAAAACTATCACCAATCTGCAATGTACTGGTTGGTACCCCAGTATCAGAGAAGGATGCAGCCAGAGCAACATAATATTAGTGGGTTTAGAGTATTCCTCGAAGTTAGTTTAGTGTTGGACAACCACGCCCTGAGTAAAAGAAAGCTTGTGCATTGAGAACAATTGTGTACCTCAAACAGATAAATTTGGGGCATTATGTGAGAAAACGACAATGCGATCAAACGATTTCTAATTACGTTACTGTTATTTCTAAATATTTCGAAAGGTACTAATGTGCAAGTAGTTGTGTGTGTAAAAAAATGTTGCTGTTATATGTTCATGCCCAAAATATCCGAATTAATGCAAGTAAAGGGTTTTCCAATAAGAACGATATGATTTTAAAATGAAATAAAATAGAAATGATTCAGATGCAACCACACTTTTTATATTGTCTTAAAGTATAATCGATAACGTTTATGTTTTGAACAGCACTTCGTTCAAATGTTTACCTCCGCTTCATGTACACGAGTGAATTAGACGAATCCAGTTCTCAACGACTTTGTGTGCAATAAATCGGGCGTAATCTCACGAATGCAATGTTCAATGTTCAACCTCAAAGCATCTAGTGGTTGTGGCTTGTTTGCATAAACCTTAGATTTTAAATAACCCTCCAAAAAGTAATCCAAAGAAGACAAATTACAGCTACCTAGAGGCCAGGGGAACAGTTGAATTCCTTGAAATTAATCTTTCTCCAAACTTTTCTTGCAGTATGGCGATACTTTCATGACCAGTGTGACATGCAGCGCCGTCTTGCTGGAACCACATATCTTCTAAATCAAGTGCATCCAAATTTGCCCATAAAAATTTGTCAACATCTGTTGGTATGGTTCACCATTCACTGTAACTGAATCTTTAATCTTATTTTGGTAAAAAAATGGTCCAAAGATACAACCATACCATAAAGCACATCAAACAGTTATCTTCAGGAGATGCAAAGGCTTCACATGAATCTGTTGTGAATTGTTTTCACACCAAAAATGGCAATTATGCTTATTTACGTAACCACTTAACCAAACATGAGCTTCATCTGAAAAGACAATTTTTCCGCAAAATTGCGATCCTTTTCAACTCGTTCTAAACTCCAAGCACTAAATTCGCGGCGCGGACGATGGCCCAGTGGCTGAAGTTCTTGAGTCAAAACAATCTTATATGAGTGTAAATTTAATCGTTTCGCAAAACTCGCTTTTTTAAGTCCTAACTCTTGAGCACGAGGAGGAATTGATAAATTTGGATCTTCTGCATTTTGGCGACTTACTGGTGTTTTAACATGGTGAAGAGTAAAATTACTTTCGAACTTCCTAACGACGCGAGGAATGGTAAGCACAGGAGGGCGATTATTTAGACCAAAGTTTTCGCAAAGTGCGCAAAAAGTGTTCACATAATAACGACGGTTTTCGTAAAATTTTTGGACAATAACTAAACGTTCTTGGAGCGAGTATTTAGCCATAATAAATTGTTAGAGTTTAATGAACATAAATGACAACTAGTGACAGGTATAACTTTGTTACCATGGTTACTATGTCATTACAAAATCATATCATTCTTATTGGAAGACCCTAGAACTTAGAATGAGGACAGATTGTAGCAAAATTTCAAGTCAGTGTCTGCTGTTTTTGAATTTGTGGAGCAGAACAGCCCATGGAGAATCCACCAAACATTGATATTAAGGTGTCTATATAGAGAATTACACAATTGTAATGGTGAACTTCAAATTTAAAATTAGTACCTGGTAGTAAGAAGGATATATTATACATATATAATTACGCAACTAGCTATTTTTCAAACAATGCATATGTCCAAAAACGTTCTTTTTTATGTGGACTTCACCATTATAACAAAACAAACAAAATTCCAAATAACTATCATATGTCTTTGATAATTGATTGATAACAATTTGATAATTTGCTGACAAATATTGTGTAAATTCATGTGAGTGAATTGTAAATTTATTACCAGAGAGATTATAATTTGTGGTTAAGGTTGGGTCAATGCTTGAAGAATCTTATGTGTAAAATTGTCATACCCAAGAGAGACCTTAAGCATGACGCATAACTGTGAGCCTAAATGCATTCAGATATCAACAGTTTCAACAGATGCTTAAGTTCCATTTTTTTGAATGGGAAAATCATCTGGGATAATTACAACAATATTGGCTCCATTCAAAAATTCATAAACGAGGTGAAACTGAACTAAATCTTTGCAGCCACAACTGGCTGGATTGCAAGTATTCGCCATCACCACCCAAAGCAATTTGCAATCAAAGGACTTACAAATACCAAGAATTGTTCAAACCTCTCTATAGTAGTCTCTCAAACCCAAACACAAAAGGCGATAACTTTGCTATTAGTTTGCCAGCACTAAACATTAAAAAAAAACTAATAAGCGCTAATTTAAAAATTAATTGATAAAAGAACTCACTTCTAGCACTTGTCCTGAAAAAGTAATAATAAAACTTCAGTTTAACTTCAATTCATCATGCACCTTCATTAAATTTACGACAATATCGATGCCCATACACCACCGTTTGCAGTCCAAATTTAACCTTCTTAATTAAGTTAATTTCGAAACGTTATAGCGTCGCGAGCTTTATCACCTGAAATACGTACGTCACGTAACACCGGTTTCATTAATTTCCGCATGAAGTCAATGGTAGAACGCAAACAAGGAACGAAAAGAGCGTCGTCGTTACCTGCGTGCGTCGCATCAACAACTGAATTCGCACCAATCTACGTAAGTACGTATTGGTACATACATACTAACGTGTAGAATAATAAGTTAACATCAATGTTGGGCGTCGCATTGGAAATGAACCAAATTGTATTTAATATCTTCTTTATAACATGTTTCTTGTGTTTTGTACGGTTTATTTTCGACTATATATGTACTTAAATGCTGTTTTGAACCATCGTTTACAGATTTCAAGGGCATATAGTACGATCGAAAATAAGGTACATAGTCATAATAAACATATGTCTGAAAATTAACCTTTTTTACTAAATAACGATTATATCACAATTGCAGAATAAATTTATTGTTATTGTATTTTAACAGAAAATAGATTATAACTAAAGAAGGTGTCCAAAATAGCGCACTTCTATATCTACACAGGATCTGCATCTTTAATAATAAGAATAATAATAATAATAATAATAATAATAATAATAATAATAATAATAATAATAATAATAATAATATAATAAACTAAGGGATTTTCTCGAATTATCCGGCAACAGCATTCTAGTCGTTGCCCAAACTCTCGAAGATCGTTTGCCGGTGTTGGGTACACTAAATTCCTAAATTCAAATAACTCCAGATACTCTAGTCCAAAGGGGTTAGATCGGGATACCTTGGAGGCCAAACCATGGCACCTTCTCGCCTTATCCATCTCTCAGGAAATACATTATTATGCGTAAAGTGGGGTGGAGCCCCATCTTGCATAAACCAGACACTCGGTCTCAGATTTATAGGTAAATATTCAGGTAAAGTATTTTCCAGCAACTCGAGTAATGCAGGACCTGTTAAGCGTTGGGGCAAAAGAATCGGTCCTAACAGCTGGCGCCCTATCATGCTTAACCAGATGTTTAGAGAGAAACATTGCTGGTGTCTGGCTTCAACGGTATCATAAGGATTCTCTTCACACCAAACGTGATTGTTGTGGAAATTAAGTATTCCATTTCTAAGCTTCCTCAGGAAAAAGATGTTATCAGCGAAATCTGGCCGATCAGCAGCTCTTCGCTGGATATGGTAAGGGTATAGGGGTTGCTCATGAAGAGTTCTCCAAATAAGTTTGCTGCTTACACCCACTTAAGTCGAAATTCGTAGATTCGAGATTTTGATGAATAATATTCAAAATTTAGTCTTCTATCTGTGTAGTTATTATCCAGATAGATTTTCCACTTGTTAGGTCAATGATAACACTTGCAATTCTAACAAAAGTCAAATTTATTCCAAAACTTTTACAAAATTTATAATCCGGTTTTCATAACAACTTCTTCAGTGGAATAAAATTGAATTTTTTTTTTTGTACATGCAATTCTCTGCCGTCCAGTATCATAAGACCGATTCTCAAACGAACCAGTTTCTTATATTAGTTGAAAGACAGTTCAGGATACCATATCGCTTATTTCAGTATTAAAATACGCAACCATTGTAATTGTTACAAATTGCACTAAATGTCAAATTAAACTTTCATAAAACAAATTGGCGATAAGCGCCTGTTTTTCGATCGCACTACACGCCCTTAAAATTTTTAAACGATGTGTTAAAACACCTTGTAGAAGCTCTTGTGTTCACATTAAAATAGAACAATATCTTTGAGTGAATTAGTCAAATCATATTAATGACAATCGATTGTAAAAGTCTAACTAATGATATTTTGACATTTACATATATGGCAATAAAAGTTTCTTCTTCTGATTTTTATCCAGATCATAAATTATGTATTAACTAGTCCTAATCCTTCCGAACTTTTCTAGTTCAATCTACACTAATCAATAACGAGACGTAGCACATGATTATTAAAATTTACCCTCTATATAGTAAGACATGAAATTATTTCTTGAAAATATTCTGTTGGTATGTTTTGACAAATTGACACTTAGAATCATACTCTAGGAATGGTGTAAAATTAGAAAATGCGGAATGGTTGTATAATACTTGTTGCAGCCTTGTATAGAAGAATTTAGGGCAGAATTTCTAAACTTTCCACATATGACAGTTTGCGGCAATTCATTCAAGAGTCAGTGGCTAAATTCCGTGAAACAGGCTCTGTGTCCCAAAATCTAGGAGTTGGTAGACCACTCAAACGGACAGTTGAAAATATACTAGATGTTGACGAACGAATAACTCAATCATCTAAGAAATCGATTCGTAAGCTTTCACAACAAATACAACTGTCATATGGGGGGACCTGCTAGAGAATCCTTAAAAAAGATCTACAAAAATTTCTATACAAATTTCATTGCGTGCAAGAGCTTTTACCAATCGATCAAGTAACCAGGTTCTTAGGTACGATTAATAACGATGACGTTCTTGACAAATCTTTCTGGTCCGATGAAGCATGGTTTCATTTATCAGGATATATAAATAAACAAACAATTCGCATCTGTTCTAGTGAAAATCCACATGAAATTTTTGAAACACCCTTTTTGCATTCACAAAAAATAAACGTTTGCCTTCCTGTTTCTCGTTGACAGATTATTGGTCCAACATTCTTTAATTAATAATACGATAAATCCAGAATGATATGGTAATAATTTATTTTTAGCATTTGTAAATCAATTACATGTCGTTACTGAAGCTATCCGAAATGTCTGCTATATAATCAAATTGTATTACAATTGTATTGAAAATCCCAACACCTTTGTTTCAGAATCTAGTCCATATCTAGTCCTTTACCTAGCCACAACCACAAACGTGTTAAACATGCATTACGATATAAAACGCAATTGTTAGATTAACATTGTTCGGAATATCGACAAGCAGCAAGTTACATTTACCCCTGATTGTGGTTCTCTTGGGACGCACCATGGACAAGCTCGGCTATTTGTCTGAACTCGCTCGGGGAATTTGTAGCGACCAGACTCGGTTAATGCCTGGCATAAATTACGGCGAATCGTACATACAGAATAATGAATAGTAAATTCTAATAGGTTTAGTTTGATAATTACTTAATTAATTCGTAGGAATACGCGATAAAAATCAATAATTCTACATATGTACATACACATATAATGTACTTTTAATTATATGAGGTTTTAAACAAATTTATATTACACATTAATTGATTAATATTTTACATATTTGGCGAGGCATGTCACATTATAATGTAATGCATAATGTATGCTACCCGTTTTGGGTGGAATAATCTTTCTCCTGGGAATTTCCTAGCTGTGTAAACATTACCTCCCGTATCATTTACTTTGGTAATTTATTGTCACTGGGATAATAATACATCTCCTATTACAATTGTAGATTCTCAAGAAGGTTGTGTAATAAACAAAAACAATATAGATAGGAAATAGTTGTAAAAATTAATTCATAATAAAGAAATTAAGTTCGTTTGTAATTCGGAGGAGTAATTTAAAATTTCACCGCCAAAAGGTAGCGTCACGATTGGCTGTTCGTAGACCATTACTACACAGGGAAAATGACAACAGTTCAAGCGTCTTTACTTCATGAATTACTACTTACTTGACAGAAGTTTGACTTAAGTCAAAAATGCATTACCTATTTAGTTATTTTACAAAGATGTTTATTCAGGAACAAAATAGTATATTATGACATAATGCATAATCGAGCTTTTAAAGCACGAGTAACGAGTTTAAAGCCACGACGCGAAGCGGAGTGGCTTTAACGTTACGAGTGCTTTAAAAGCTAATTATGGACTGTGTCATTCGATATTTTTTAGTATAAATGCAACAATAATTATAACTAAAAGAAATCAAATCAATAATTTCAATACATTTTATCGAGTGATATGTGTCTCTATATTATGTCATTTGACATTTGACTTAATTATTAAACATCATTGTTGTATTAATAATGTCGACAGAAATTCAAAAACTAGCTGCTGAAGCTGAATTAAGTTTAATACCTGCAAAGTCCAAATAATAATTCAAATAAATAATCAATAATTCCAATACATATTATCGAGTGACATGTACTTGTCATTTGACATTTCCCAACATTTCACTGGACTATTAAACGCTTGTGATTGGCTGTTACCAAGCAACCTTTATACGCATGCCGTGCGATAAAGACCCGATTATGCACGCTTATGGGTGTGTTTTGATTGGTTTATGATGCATGCGTACTAAAAATATATATAGTAAAATGATATTTTTGGAATGGTGACCGTAACGAAAATGAAAATTGGCATTATTCCATAAATAATTGCAAAGAGGAATTTCAACAAAGATTTCGGAATTTCATTCTTAAGAATAGCAACTTTTCCACGGGAGGTTTAAGAATAATATCGTGTTTCCAAGAAACTTGTACTGTAAATTACAGACCAAGAATGTACCCTTATACTTAATTTAATTAGTTTACCATTCCATAATAAATGTCAATTTTCTGTGTGTCATTTTCTCCTTTCCCAAGCTTCTATTATAAAACTATTCTCTTGATAACTGATTGAGTGTATCTATTGCTTGTTATCTTATATTTTTACTCACTTTGTTATTATTAATATAATGATATCTGAGTTAATAAATCCACCCTTGATTAATGTTCATATTTTTAAATTTCCCGCCAAATCCCTAAAAGCAAACATTTCCTGATGTGACTGTGTCTTTTCAGTTTACTCCTCTGAATTAAAAAACAAACGAAGTAACCACAAATTTATGTTCTGTTATGTTAATATGTTCAGTGTAATAATTTGCCCATTTCTCTTCCAAAACACCTGTATTAGTTAACAGCATTTTTATACTTGCTTCAATGAGTGGTACACATCTCTAGTCCATGGAACCTCATCAGCCCCCGCATATAGTTTGTGTATTCCGTCGGGGCAGTCCATGGCAATATTCTTGACCCGCCATCACCAACAGGTCCTCATTTGTATTGACATCAAACCCATGACGGAGTTTCTTTATCAGATCTGTTATTGTGCCTAAAGCATCTGGGTTTGCTGACACCCACTCTTTCCTCCAAGCATCAATCGAGTTGAAATCCTCATCCTTAACTTGAATTGGCTAGTTCTATCTAAACAGTCATTGGAAGGGGATAGATTATATGGTGCCGAATATAATTCTCATTGATTTGTTGGGTGCCAACAATACTAGTGTTTCCGCTGTTTAACGATACGGGATAGTAATACTTCGGCCAATGCTGATGTTCTAAGAATAGTAGCATCCTTTCCCCAGCCATTGCCAGATATTTTATGAAAAATATTATTTTTGGTCTTGACTTTGTTTAAGGCTGTTTTATAAGGATGGTCTCTGAGGCTAAGTGATCTAATGGAGAGGAAGGGGGTAGAGGAGGGAGGGACACGTACTTTAAGCATCATTTTTGGTGCGTATTGCGCCTGTTTGTTGCAGAGATGGAAACAAGGTCTGTTTTTTTGTGGGTTTTATAGATAAAACTTCATGCTTTCAAAGCCATTCAATGAAATTTCTTGTCTTTTGTTAACAATGTGGGTTATTCGTAAACCTAACATTATAAAATAAAAATAAAATAATATATAAATAATAATCATTAATAATTTGGTTTATATTTGACAGCTGTCAGAATTTGAAGTTTTCAAGTACCTCGCAGTTGCACCAACCTTTGATCATGTAATTGCTCTAATAAGGAAAAGCACGATATATTGCTTTGTTGATTCAATAGAGCTTTTTAATCATATTTTCCTTAGATTATGATATGGATCAATAATTTCGTAGCTCTTAAACAAGCTGATGAAGCAATTATACAATTTTAACAAGTATTGTGTTCTGAAATTATTGATTCTTGTTTTGCGGGAGTAGAATGTTACTCATTGACGGACTGATGTAACTCTAACTCAAATCCATCAAATTCGCAACCTAAAACGAAGAGAACAATGAATATGTCTATCTACAATAAGCCACGTAACTGTAATCCCCGTCGGCTATCGAGTTAGCAAACTGATATGGATGATATAATGCAATAACGAAGCGAAAGCAAACTCTGGAAAAGGGTATCCCTTTCATCTCCAAAAATAACTCTTTCGAGAGAGAAATAATCAAGCACATAACCTACACGTATTATTTAAGGCGGCAAAAAATGCTTTTTAATTCCAAATCTATTTATAGATTATTTCATTTAAATTGCTACTTTGAAGAAGAATAGAAGTGCTGGAGTAGGTCAATTGATCTGAGACTCAGTCGCACTATCACGTACAACTTGTACGAACAATTCGGAACTTTATACTCTTAAATAAGTTTAAATTTAATTCGTTCCCCAACCGGTGATATTATTTAACTTTGTTCTCGAAGGTAAGGTGAGAAGTAATCAGATAATTGCGTTAAGAGACAGCAACTCAGTTTGTTTTTCTAGGAAAAATTCTGTAAGAGCTTGCAGCTTGCTGTTGCAGTTTCTCCAGCAAGAACTTAATTTTGACACCTCTCTTGCAATTAAAAAACGATGTTTTAAAACACCCTGTAGGTAGCGTTCTAATTAAAGTAAAACAATAGGTACCTTTTTGAGTGAATTAGTCAAATCAGATTAATGACAATCGATTGTAAAAGTCTAATTAATTTTGACATTTACATATATGGCAATCAAACTTTCTTCTTCTGATTTTTATCCAGATCATAAATTATATATTAACTAGTCCTAATCCTTCCGAACTTTTCTAGTTCAATCTACACTAATCAATAACGATACGTACTATAGGATTATTAAAATTTACCCTCTATATAGTAAGCCATGAAATTATTTCTTGAAAATATTATGTTGGTGTGTTATACTTGTTGCAGCCTTGTATAGAACAATTTAGGGCAGAATTTCCAAACTTTCCAACAACATATGACAGTTTGTGGCAATTGATTCAAGAGTCAGTGGCTAAATTCCGTGAAACAGGGTCTGTGTCTCAAAAACTAGGTATTGGTAGACCACTAAAGCGGACAGTTGAAAATATAGCAGGTGTTGAGGAACTAATAACTCGAACACCTAAGAAATCGATTCGTATGCTTCCACAACAAACACAACTGTCATATGGGGGGACCTGCTAGAGAATCTTTAAAAACAATCTACAAAAATTTCCATACAAATTTTATTGCGTGCAAGACCTTTTACCAATTGATCATGTAACCAGACTAAATTACTGTCAGTGGTTCTTAGGTACGATTAATAACGATGACGTTCTTGACAAATCCTTCTGGTCCGATGAAGCATGGTTTCATTTGTCAGGATATATAAATCAATAAACAATTCGCATCTGCTCTGGTGAAAATCCACATGAAATTTTTGAAACACCTTCCTTGCATTCACAAAGACATAGGCGTTTGTCTTGTTGTTTCTCGTAGACGGATGATTGGTCCAATATTATAATACTTTAGAATAATACTTTACAAATGGTCTAAAATTACAAAATGGTGAATAGTTGTACTCTTTGGAACCTTGTATAGAAGAATTTAGGGCAGAATTTCCAAACCCTCCAACAACATATGAAAGTTTGTGGCAATTGATTCAAGGGTCACTGGCTAAATTCCGTGAAACAGGGTCTGTGTCCAACTAGGTGTTGGTAGACCACTCAAATGGACAGTTGAAAATATAGCATATAGATATGTTGAGGAACGAATAACTCGCCTAATAAATCGATTCCTATGCTTTCACAACAAACACAACTGTCATATGGGCGTGTAACGGTAGCTAGTAGCATCTACCGTTGGCCTTGGCTGCGACAAGTCACGAGTTAGTGTGTTTAATTAAAAACAATAAAATATTTGTTATATAATATTGAGCAACGTCAATAAAACATTTGTCAATGTATACAGTGTGTCCGTAAAGTATGGAATAAATTCATTATTTGCGAAATAAACAATTTTAACGAAATTTCCCTGTATATTGTTCGAGCTTTAGAATATACAGAATATTCTGAATCCAAAAAGTTATCATATTATGTCGTTATATTGACATTCATTTTGCAATTAACCGCTTAATATTGTGTGCATTTATTTATGAAAACAGTAGGCGATTAGTTTTTGTGAAATGTCACTAGTTTGATTGATGTCTAATAGCAGTTAAATAGTACAAGAATTGTATTAATTCGTGAATATTCTGTATAATTGCTTCGAATTAAGTTAAATGAAATGAAATTAAGTATACAGCAAAAAATTTAAATGCTTATGATGATTGGGCATGGAGACAGATCGTGAACTAAGTTGGAAGTGTGTGATTTATTTAACGGTGAATATCCAGAAAGACCCATAACGCGATCAACAGTAAGTAAGATTAAAAAGAAATTTCGAGAAACTGGTACGGTTGAAAGTGCATGCAAATCAAGTCGCCCGTCTGTAAATTTTGATAGAAAGGTAGATGTTCTACTTGCTGTTGAAGAAAATCCGCATACTTCTGTTCGTAAGATTAGTCGTGATCTCGATGTTAGCAAAACAATGGTACGCAAGTTATTAAAACTGGAAAAATGGCATCCCTTTAAAATAAAACTTGTACAGGAATTAAACGGTGATGATCCAGATAGAAGAATAGAATTTTGTGGAGCAATGATGGATAACTACCACCGAGACCCTCTCTTCGTATCAAACATTATTTTTTCAGATGAAGCCAGAATTGTAGGTACCGGGCAAAAGAAAATCCCAAGTGGATGCGTGAGCATCATACACAATACCCGCAAAGGATAAACGTATGGGCTGGTATTGTAAGAAATAGAATCATTGGACCCTACTTTTTCGAATGTAATTTAGACGGGCCAACATATCTTCAGTTTTTAAGAGGCTTTCTTGTGCCTACTTTAATTAATTTAGTCCCCTGTAGGATTCATTATGGAAGGTTTGATGAAAGCTTACGGCTTCAATAGGATGATGCACCTTCGCATTATGCTGTAGATATTCGAAGGTACTTAGACGACATTTTTCTGAACAGGTGGTTTGGTAGACGTGGACATATTGAATGGCCAGCGAGGTCGCCAGACCTTAATCCTTTGGATTTTTTTATGTGGGGTCATCTGAAGAATGTTGTTTATAAAACGAAACCAGCAGATATTGAAGAATTACAAGAGCGAATTCGAACAGAAATAAACAATATTTCTCCGAAAACCATAAACAAGGTTCAACAAGAATTTATTAATCGTTCAGGTTACTGTCAACTACAGCAAGGGTTACAGGTCGAACATTTGACATAAACTCATGTATCTGTTATTATTAGCTATCAATAAAATTGATAAATAAGATTAGTCGCCTACTTTTTTGCAATCGATAAAAAATAGTTATTACCGTGTATCTTTCAAATTCTGTCCGCTAGACTCCAAGTATCTACCTTTTTTGGAATCAGCTCATTAATAATAATCTAAAAGTGTCATCAAATACAGGGTGTTGTATTTAAAAAATATGCCGCTGACGTCATAATCTTGACATGGGTCACCTTGTATAATGAATTTTTGTTGCAGAATGTAGAACATTAAAATTAAAAATCGACGTGTTACAGGTTTTTTTTAAACGGCTTATGCTTTAGGAAATATCAAATTTATTCCATACTTTACGGACACACTGTATATTCGTATCATATTATTATTAAAGTACGTTACATGGTGCCGCAACCCAGGAATAACCGTAATAGAAAATAGTTACCCTAAAAGAGAAAAGAAATGGATGCCCGTGCTGGTGCATCAGCAATTCGCTCCCCAAAGAATTTGGCAGTAACTAATGATATGGCTACAACACGGAAACAAAGGTTACAGCAGTTTGAATGGTACGCCACAGCTACTCAATTAGGAATTAAAGTAACAAACATTCTATTGCTTTTAATTAAACACACTAACTCGTGACTTGTCGTAGCCAAGGCCAACGGTAGATGTAACTAGCGACCGTTACATTCTCCTTCTTTAGAAGTCTAAAGATCTATACTTGGTTCACGATTCGAAGACGTGCACGTCATGAACTGAATTTTCGGAGTCTCCAATACAGAAATAACAAAATACCTATAAAAGTAAAGTATTAACATAACTGCGAATGCAATTTTATGTTGGTACCGGCGTGCGGTGCTGCCATAAACTCTTCTGTCATTTTTGACGTGTGGTTGTTTACTTTTGGTTTGCTTTCAAATTCGTGCATTTGCAACAAAAGTTATTGTTATAACTATAAAACAGTTATTTTCATTACTATAAATCAGTTGTTTTTATAACTAGCAATGCCGAAGGCGTTTTGCAGTCATTGTAAACGGTTTATTGCGTCCGCAATTGCAAATTGCGAAGCAGAGCGCGATAACAATGGACCTCTGCTGCCTTTGTTTGCTCTGAGAGAAGTAAAATCTTACATTATATTGTTCTATAGTTTCTGAATTCATATTGCACTTTTCTTTATAGCGTGTAGCAGGAGTTTTGGGCATAAGCGTGGCATCTGTTAGCAGAATTTCGTCCAGTACGCAACAAGGTCACCCACTTTGCAGTCCTAAACGAAAGCACGATAAAAAGAAGCCAGTCGTAGAGATTGACAATTTCGCAGACTGTGCTATAAGAAATGTTGTTTACGAGATGTACAGAAATAGTAAGAAATGCGAAACTATTGCTTGTATAATAATTATTTTGTGTATAATTGTAGAACAACATATCACTCTCAAATTGTTGAATGCTGTACTCCATAAAAGAGATATTTTTATGGGTGGTAGGACATCTTTATGGAAAGTTCTGTGAAACATTGGGTTTTCTTATAAAAAACATGATCCAAGAAGAGCACTGATGGAGCTACCACATATAGCTTTAAGACGTGTAACTTTTCTGTCAGAATATATGCGTTTAAAAAAATCAAACAACTATGAATTTGTGTTTACCGATGAAACATGGATTTTTCAAGATGGAACTATGACACGTTCTTGGTAGAACGATGATTATCGCAGTGTCCGCAAAACTAAAGTTGGTGGTATAAAAGGTATGATATTCTTATTTATGTGTTTATGGTACTGTTTTCTTATTTAGTTTTAGACTTATTGTGTTACACGCTGGCAATAGTAGAGGCTTTATCGATGGAGCTAAATTGGTGTTTCCATCTGGAAGTGATAGCGGTGACTATCATGGGGAATGAATCGCAATAACTACTTACACTGGTTTGAGCATCAATTATTATGTATATTGGAGACACCTTCTGCAATTATTGTTGATAACGCAAGCTACCACAGCACTATTGTAAATAAATCACCAACGATAGCCTCTAGTAAAGCCGATATACAGCAGTGGTTGACTAATAATAACATCGAATACGATGTAAATTTTTTAAAAGTACAACTGCTTGAATTAGTCGAAAGGTACGATATTAAAACCATTATGTTTTTCATGTTTATCTATTATAATTCTCTTTAGGAATAAACCTGCACCAATATATGAAATAGACAACTTAGCTCATCGGTATGGCCACACAGTTCTCCGTTTGCCACTATATCATTGCGTATTCAATGCGATAGAACGTATCTGGGGGATTTTGAAAACGTATTATACACGACATGTAGGGGAATCTGGTGGAACCATGAACGATTCTAAACAGATGTGGAGTGATGCAATAAAAATAGTAACTCCAGACATTTGGAATAACACTGTGCGACCTACAGAAGCAGAAATTCTAAAATGGTGGGACTGAGAAGTTGGCATTGATCGTGAAGATCCAGGCGAATTTATTATCAATCTTGGTGAAGACTCAGACAACGAAGATAATTTATTCTCACATTAATTTGTCATCTACTTGACTAATTTATATGGATATTGTTTTATAATACCTTGTCTCTGTCATTTCCTTTATACAGATAAAACAGCAAATATCTTTAATATTCTGTAATATTTAATTAGGTACAAAATTTCATCTGTATTTATTATATTACATCATTTTTATACTTCACAAATAAAAAATATGTTATAATGGTAATTTTTATTACAATTGATTCCTTTTAATGGAAGTATTTGCGACTTTTTAAATTACATATAACCAAAATATTTCAAGTTTGACAGCATCCCACGCATTCTAACCTAAATATGTAAACAAGTCGATTTGGCTACATTGTTGTGATGTCATTCATGACGTGCACATCTACGAATCGTGAACCGAGTAGTCTTTTAAGTGGTTTAATGAGGCGTTTTGAACGAGTGGCCTTTGGCGAAGTATGTTCCTGGACTATCGTTCTAGGAACTTCGTCTTCGTGGTTTTTACAGAAGGGGAAAAAGTAAGAATGCAAATAAGTCACAGGAATTGGATAAGCGGAAAGGTAATGAAAGACACCAATAAACGAAGATCCCACATCATCCAGACAGCAGACGGAAGAACCTGCAGAAGAAATACTGCCCACTTGCATAAAACAAAAGCTCTGGTCTAGTAAAAATCCACATGAAATTCTTGAAACACCCTCCTTGCATTCACAAAAGAATAGACGTTTGGCTTGCTGTTTCTCGTAGACGGATGATTGGTTCAGTATTCTTTAATAATACAATAAATACAGAACGATATGGTAATAATTTATTTGGCACCATTTTTAAATCAATTCCATGATGATGAACACCCCAGGGGATATTTCCAACAAGATAATGCAACAGCCTATAATATCAGAGAACGGATGGAATTATTGCATGAATTCTTTGATAATCGGATAGTAGACTTTCCACCACGGTCTCGGAATTAAACTATTATGGACTATTTCATTTATCCACATCTAAAAAGTAGAGTATTGACAAATCGTCCTCACACAATTGAAGAGCTTACTGAAGATATCCGAAATGTCTGTGACGAAATTACACAACATAATTTGTGGAATGTCTTCAATAACATAAGACGAAGAGTGGTATTATGTATAGAAACTGAAGGAGCCCAGGTTGAACATTTATTGTAGCTGTTTTTATTATTAAAACTTTCATTTTTTCAACTGAAACGTTTGTATGTAGGTCAAAACGTCAAACCCTTCTCTGTCATCAGTATAACATAACCTGTATCACACTAACGCTGCAAAATAAGTCAAATACCTTATAGGACCAACTTCTGGAGAGTAGAAATATATTATCATATTGCATTACGTTAATACTAATTCAAATTCAAATTCAAATTCAAATTCAAATTTATTTTTCAATGTAATAACCATTACATGAAACGTCAATAATATAATATAGATAAGCTATAGAATAAAATAAAATAATGACAATATGACAGACATGTTACATATTAAAACAAACAAACAAGCAATACAAGTAAACACAGGTCACACCCAGCAACATCTACACGATCACACTAATGTCTATCCCCTCAAGGTAGTCCTCGATAGAGTAGAAGGCTTGGTTAATTAACATCTCCTTCACTACTTCCGCGAATCTGCCAGGTGGAAGGGTTTTTATATCTTCCGGTAGCTTGTTGTATAGCAGAATCCCCCAGTAAGCCCAATTGTTCTGAGTGGTCTTCAGTCTATGCAAAGGTATGCGAAGGTGATTTCTGTTTCTTGTTCCATAATTATGAACATCCTCATGTGTATCGTATTGATGCTTACGACTATGTACATATTTGAGCGCGTCTAGTATGTATACTGAAGGTAATGTAAGTATTTTTAGAGTCCTGAATGCATCCCTACACGAATCCCTCTGCTTCAAAGACGCAAGCACACGTATTGCTCTCTTCTGTAATCTGAATATTCTAATGCTGTCCGTGGATTTACCCCAGAATAGTATACCGTATGAAGCCAATGAATGAAAATTTGCGTAATAAGCCAAGCGGGCTGCGCTGTCGGTTGCAAGATGTTTGATCCGTCGGATACTGTAGATTGCCGCAGTGAGTCTCTTCGACAGTTCGAATATATGTGCCGACCAGTTTAGTTTATTGTCTATGTATACTCCCAGAAACTTCACATTGGCACGCGGGACGGTTGCTTTTGTTGTTAAGTCAAGATCTTGGGTTTTGTTAGTGTTTAACTGCATATTATTTGCTTCAAACCATCGTCCAGCCTCTTTAATTGCCTCATCACGAGTACTCCTGACACTGTCTGGCGTTTCACCTCTGATTAAAATAGAGGTATCGTCAGCGTATAAGCATACATCAACACAGTCCAGGCCATGAGCCAGATCGTTGGTGTATATAATAAACAACAACGGGCCCAGTATGGAACCCTGAGGCACCCCTTGTGGAACATGCTTTGTATCTGATGCTGTTCCATTGTACGCCACATACTGTTGTCTGTTAGTCAGGTAAGACTCCAGTATAGCGAGTGCGTTTCCTCGAACTCCATAGTAATTCAGTTTCAACAGTAGTATCTTATGGTCAACTCTATCAAATGCCCTTGTAAGATCACAGCACGTCAAACGAGCATGTTGTTTTCGGTCTATCGCATCCAACATACCCTCCACCATACTTCGTATTCCCGTTGTGGTTGATCTTTTCTTTCTATAGCCATGTTGAGCTTCGTTTAAATAATTATGATTTTCAAAGAATTCCAGCAAGCGATCTGCTATAACTCTTTCAAATATCTTGCCGGCAGCACTGAAATTGGCCTGTAACTACTCACATCATCCATGTCCCCTTTCTTGTGTATGGGAATTGTTTTTGAGATTTTTAATTCGTCAGGAAACACACCGTCTAATAAACAATTGTTTATTACATGTAGTAAGGGATCTATAATACTTCCAACTTTAGGCGATTTAAATTTTACTACTGAAACGTTAAACTAGGGGAAAATGGAATTATATTACGTTCCGGTTGGGTAATAAATTATTTTATGCTTACTACTACATTTTTAATAAATAGTAAAATACATACGCAGACATCCTTTATACGACCTACTTAAAATAATTTATGTCATAAAACGTATGTGCCGCATTTAACCAACTCTTACCGTATAAAATTTGACTTACGTCAATAGTATTTGTTTATGAGGACGACCAAGAGTAATACTGCACCTATATATTTCTCCACTCCAAAATAGCGTTACGCAGATGTGTACAGTTTTATTGTCCGTTAGCGTTAAAATCGTTCTTAACAAGCGAATTAATCAGAAAACCGCATCTGCTATTGCCCTTCATATTTTTCCCGCTTTGTTCTTTAAATAAACGAAAACGTATCTTCATGCGTAAACATTCGCGCGTACTTAATACAAGTTAATCCTGTAGTTAGCGAGGTTAGAGCATAAATATTTAATATGTGTGTTGGATTTTTCTGGACACGTCTACTAGAGTAGATTTTATGATTTTGATGTGTGTGGAGGTATAAAATTATTGCTAGAGCTCGGCGGATTTTGCTTTCTGCTAGTGATAATGACGATGCCTCCGCTTCATGACGCACACTTCTATAAATAATGAAGCTTTCGACACTTTAAGGAAACACCTCCCACTATTAGATGGTAATTGGTTTTTTAATTTAATTTTTGTGTCGAAAACGTGAAACGAAATACATACAGTTCACCGCAAAATTAAGGGACAATAAATGAAATGTACTACATTGTGATAAGTACTTGGAAACAAAGAAATTTATTACCTTTTCTTGAGGAACTGCCGCCCTAATTTCTTGCAATTGTATTGAAGCTCTTGTAACGTCCTAGAAGGGTGTTCCAGAGCCTTAATATGCCTCCCGAAATTGACCCAAAGGTGTTTAATGGGGTTAAGATGTGGGCCCCAGGCTGGCCACCCTAAAACATTGATATTGGTGGTAATCAGATGTTGCCTTACGATATTAGCAATTGAGGACGCCGAGCATGAGCATGATAATGCATGAACGTTTCCGAATTCTTCGGTGGGTAGCCCTTAACACTGACCCAGTAGCAGGTCGGTGCGATTTTAGACCAGCATCAGCCAACCTTCTTCGAACAGTATGTGCGCTTACAGCAACACCAGTTGCATTCTTGATGCCATTTCTTAATGCTGTACCAGTACGTCTTTGTTTAGCATTAATCCTCAATAATCGATCTGCTGCGATCGTTGTCTTGCGATTTCTACTTTGGCATGGCCGTCTGCGGTAGTTATCAATCCATTGATATCGTCGCCAAGCTCTACTAATGACAGATTGTGGAATACCCAGTCTTCAGCCGACCTCTTGTTGAGGATATCCTTATTCGACAAGGGTTACCAATCTTACTTCAACTTCAACTTCCGATAAATGACGATGAGGCATGTTACCGTTCATGGCATCAATCAAAATTGACATCTTTAAAATAATTTTAATAAATTCATATTTTTAAGAAAATATGAACTCTTTAGGAAGGAGATTGGTACAGATAAATCAAAAGAATAAATGGCAAAACAATTCTTCATTAATTAACAAAAAAATAGTTTATTTTAAAAAATTTGCAAATATAGTAGTGATTAAGATAGTGCCGACACAGAAAAAAAAAGAATAATAAAATATTACGATGATGATACCTCTAAGTTAGGCAAATTAGCATATATTGTTACAAGACTAAAAGGTAGTAGACTAGTACAAGACGTCGATTGATTTTCCTACATATACCTACATACTTCACTATAAATCCACACATTGCACATATTTTTCATCAAAACTGAATTTTTGCGGTCTATAGATTCTCATCTTGCCAAGTTAATCAAAAAATGTCTATTATAGCAACAAATTTCTAAAGCACTAATGGATTTTCCTGGTTGTAGCTAATATTTTCATAGAAGCATAGAAACGCTAGCTTTGGAACACTTTAATTATCTTGCCTCACAAAAGAAATCTTGTTTTGGACTTCTTTAACAAACATCTAGCACACCCACAACCTCAACACATACATTTTGATCTTGTTATCCTATGCAGATTTAAATGAATTAATTCTTTGGCTTGCTGTTCATCTAGAACCAGGAAAATGGGTAATAATTTTAGTAACGCGAGCAGATTCGAATGGATATCGGTTTAAATAGTGAACCAGAACTCGTTTAGAGTTATCCATACAATAGGAATAGATTTAAGCAAACGAAAATGGCAAAGCCACCCCTGTGAATTCCACCCCAATAATCTCTGTTACACCAGGATAAATCAGGTCAAATATGGCTGATGGCAATGATGAATATCATTGAGGATGTCCAGTGAAAGTATGGTTTAGAGTGATCGACGAGTCTAGGCGGTCAAAATAGTTGAGGCTATAGGCACTTCACAAGACACAGTGTTTTCAATGTTAAAGGAAAAGTTTCGTTTGAAAAAATTTTCACCAAATAGCTGCTGCATTTGCTTTCAGTTGAGAATAAACAACCATGTCGACCAATTCGAATTTGGTAAGAATTAAAGTTTCAAGTATTAGAATATTCAGTGTCTTCGCAAAAGTCGGTTCCAATGAGTTTCTGTATTTGTAAACTTGACTAAATTCCGTGGGTGAAGGTCACTACCTAAATAGATGTTTCGGGAAAAATTGTTCAATGTTACAGGAAAAATCCGTTTGAAAAAAGTTTCACCAAATGGCGGCTGCATTTGCTTTCAGTTGAGAATAAACAACCCTGTCGACCAATCCGAATTTGGTAGGAATTAAAGTTCCAATTATTAGAATATTCAGTGTATTCGCCAAAGTAGGTTCCAATAAGTTTCCGTTTGAAAAAAGTTTTACCAGATGGGTGCTGCATTTGCTTTCAGTTGAGAATAAACAACTCTGTCGATCAATCCGAATTTGGTAGGAATTAAAGTTCCAATTATTAGAATATTCAGTGTATTCGCCAAAGTTGGTTCCAATGAGTTTCTTTATTTGTAAACTTGACTAAATTCCGTGACTGAAGGTCACTGCCCGAATAGATTCCTATTTTGAGAATCTTCTGAAATCCTAGTTTTTGGAAGAAATAAGTTGAGGCTAAAGAAAGAGTATTTGAAAAATAAAAATGTATCCAAAATAATTTGTTTTTTAATGACAAACAACAATCTTCCAAGTATACTGGTACCGTCAATTCAGAAGGCGCCTCCTGAATCTGTATCACTATCTTAAAAACACTAACTTTTCGGACCATTTCCAAATGAAATATAACGCAGTTGTAGCAGTAGCTAAAATACATAACCCCTAACTACAACTGAGGTAACATTTCATCAGAAATATTTTAAAGCAAGACAAATACAAATCTTGTACCAATAGATTTTCTAAACTTTCCAATTAATTGGTTTCGTAAAAGACCCTGTGTGGTAGTGGATATGTGCAGACTGATCAAGTCTAGTTACTTTGACGGACGTCTAGTTACTTCGACGGTATCATATGAATATTAATTTCATTAAGGTTACAAGTTATTTATCTTTAGCTTCCTCAAACAGAACCATAATCAAAACTACCTTATATCGATTTCAATTCATTCTTTCTTGCATTCCATCAAATACATATTGACATAAACTATTTGACGAATTTTTATCTTTAGATAGTTTCGACGTATAACAACCGCATATTGAAAAAAAATAAATCAACAACTTCGTTATTTGCTCCGCGAAGTCGAAATCTATATAGATCGACGATATGTTTCCCGCCGGAAATGAGAAAGCTACACGGAAATTGCGAAAAACCGCGTTCCATGTTCGGCAAACTGTTTCCTATATTTTTCTTTAAAATTCTCTTATGAGTAACTAAACAACAATTTACTTTAACATCTATTCAGATAGAAAAGCTTATTTAGAAATTCAATTCTTTTAAAAATATTTCATGGGTTTATCTTCTAGGATTATTTATAACATATCCTTTTCTTCGAGCGAGGAGGCAGGCTTTGTATATTGTGTCGGCAGATTTATTCCCAATACCATCCTTTTGCCCCAAAACAGCTTTTTGTTTGGCGATTTGTAACTTCAGATAAAGACATAATATATCTAAACGAGAGAGATAAATGTAAAAGGGGAGTTGGTTAAACGAGCGTTTCGTAAATTCTGCACGTCGAGGTGGCTTCAATAGTGGAGTTTTATTATTTACGATGTTGTATAGATTTATCATAAAGCGGACATGTTATGCGTCACTTTAACATTTTTATATTTTAAATTTAAGTTGGTACTATAAGGTGAATCGACTGGCAGTTGAAAAAATAAAAAGTTTAATAATGGACGTAATACATGTTCTAAGCGAGCTCCTTCATTTTCTATACATAACGTCACTCTTCGTCTCATGTTATTGAAGGCATTCCTTAAATTATGTGGTGTAATTTCCTCACAGACGGTTCGGATAGCTTCAGTAGGTTCTTCAATAGTATGAGGAAGAATCGTAAATCGTAAAAACAGGTCGAAATGAATGAAATCTGTAGTAGTGTGACCTTGTTATAAATAGAATATTTCTAAAAAGACCACATGTGCAATTCATAGAGCAGGAAAGCTGCTTCGTAAACAAATGAATTCATAGAGTACAATAAGCATTTATTTACATATCATTCAACTTGATAAAAAATATGTATTTATGTATATTAGACATTTTTGCAGCGTCTCTTTTTTACTTGTACACACGTGTTAGGTCTGGATTCAACAAAATTTATTTAACAAAATTTAGTAATTATTAAAGGAAAAATTATTTTAATATATGATCGTAATTTTAATTGGATTTACCTTTTTTGTGATATTAATTTTATACTGTTTATTTTTCCAAAATTATTCATTTGACACCCTGTACATATACATATGTACATAGATACATGACTTCCAGTGAGCATACGCACAATACAATGCAGCAAAACAATCTAACGATCTAATTATACACGTGGTGAGTTATTTGTTTGCAAACTCCGTTGGTGTCGCCGTCTCTGCCGCCTTCCGACTATTTATATTTTGACACGCGGAAAAAACATCGTTACCTTTATTACCTATTAAATTTAGGATGCTCGCGCTATATACTTTGCAAACACCAACGCCGCGACGACGTAACAGAAGCTGCCACCGTATTACGTATGTATATACCTACATACTTATTAGCAAAGCGCGTATTTTCCTTTCACCGAAGCAGCAACGCCGGACAAAACAACAGCAGGAAATTCCAATTAATATGTAATGGGCGCGAAGTAGATGCAGAATGTTGGGTTCGTGTTTTCTGCTAGAGTTCGCATTGAAATTTCAATAAATAATGCCGGCATAATAAGAGCGGGCAGCCAAGATCTTGTACATCTATTAAAGGAAAAATGTCTTTCTATAAAGTTAGTATTTTGTTGAACTATCAACCGGCAAATACGAGTGCATATACAGTGTGTCCAATATAAGGATGTCTATCATGGGGACCTTGAAAAAGGTAAGAGATACAGAGGTTGTTAAATGGGAAAAAGGTTGGGCGATTTTTAATTTGGGAATGCGATCTTGTAGAGCTGAAAAAGTAGCTCTAAAACGGTGCAATTGTTTAAAAAATATTTACTTGAGGAGAACGTAAAAACCATTTTGCATTTTCGCGTTTTTTCTTCAAATATCTTCGGAGGTTGTTAAAAATTTTTAATTTTTGTTGATGCATATTATTTGGCATACAATCGCCTAACTGTCTCCCCTAACTCCTATTTAACAACGGCAGTATTTATTATCGTATTCAATGTCCCTGTGGCAGACATCCTTATCTTGGACACAATGTATACAGACTGGAATAAGTCATCAACAAGCTGTGATACTTGTAATTTTCAAGAACTAGAAACCTTGCAGCAGACTCTAAACATTTTCCGAACAAATTTTACTATGTTTATAAATTATCAATGAAAAAATTTAAAAATTCACTTTTTTATATTCGCTTATCAAAACATCTCAGTTCACGGTTCGATTTACGTGCGTAAAAAGCCATTTTAAGCACTAGTGCATGAAGTAAAGTTGGTACTAACTGTAACTTGATTAATTTGGTGACATTTTAAAATCATAAATCTCTAACCCTAATAGTATGCTGACCAGCTCATTGTTTCTCTGTGGAAATAATAAAACGACATGAAACAGAAATTGTTATATTTGGAAGGTACGTAATTCAATGTCAGAACAGCAACAAATATTGTATAAATTACATTCATTCATTCTTTTCAGAAATTGAAACAGAACAATTATTAAAAATTTTGATCGGGTAATTTTAACAACCAGAGATTGATACCCCAGGGATTAACTGATTGTTTGTTTCAATTGATCTCGATTGCGAAGGTAGAGTAACGTTGATTGTATTATTGCGTATATCTTGTAGTTCAGATGTCGAACAAGTTGCAGGAGGACTCGACATTTCTAACGGGGTCATTTTTTTGGCCAATTGAATTCTACTATTCAGAGAATTTTTGACATATCCTTCTGCAACCGTAGATGATTTCCATCCACCTTGCCTTTGAATTGACAGCAAGCCACCTCCTTGGTTTGCCAACAATGTCGCTCAACTCCTTCGGAAACACTGACCAGTGAAGTTACTTGCGCTATCAAGCTGAAGGTACTCAGCTATTCACTTTGGAAGTAATTTGTTCTTCGCTTAATACTGCTGATTTTATAGGCTGAAGTTGTTTCGTTGTCTGTCTTTTGTCGTTTTCTGTCTAAATATGCTATGAGTTTTGCATATTTGGATATATCCGTATTATCATATATTATTAAGCATCATTTTAACATGGAATAAGTCGAGCATAATGATTTATTTGATTGTAAATTTTGAAAATAAACTAATAAACAATTTTCGGAGTATTTTTTTATATTTTTAGATCTAGCCCAAGTTATGAATTTAGTATAAGTGGTTTTGTATATACTTTTTGATTTTATGAGTAATAAATTATCTACTGCAGTATTGGCAGCTTCCCGAATTTCAGGGTGTGTACATTCTATTTCGTTATCAGAATTCATATTAGACAGATTATAATTTTTTATTAAATTTTCTGAATTCGAATTTTAAATTAAATGTCACTTCAAATAATCAATACTGTCAACTCAAAAATTTTTAATTAATATCAAGAGATGTGTAGTGTGTTATAAATGAAAACGTATTTAATGATGGGTATTATTAAAGTACTCGTACAAAAAATATTGTACAAACTTCGTGCGTGAAACATTTCGCAAATTCGTGTCCATAAACTGGCCACTCATTCGCGAAATGTAGTTTCACGCACTTGGTTCGTAAATAACTATTAAATGAACTAATTCGAAAATGTTGTGGACAACATTTTGGCTTCAATAAATACAAAGTGATGTACATATACAGACATTCCATCTGTAAGCAAACCGTTGAAGAAGAAAAAACAGATTAGGCGCTTCCAACTCCAATGCATTGAAATTCTTTTGCAAATTCCACAGACGAGAAAGATATAAACGTTGTTTTCAATGTGTTATTGAACAAACATGAGTAGAACTTTTTGGTTTTCGAATGTTATTGATGGCTGTAGAGTGGAGGTTGTAATTCCTCAAAACCACGTTCATGGCTTTAGTAATTTGGATTGTTATTAGCACTCTCTTATATTTGTCAGTCATTTCTTCAAATGTGAGGTCCAGTTCAGTCTACAGTCCACGCCCAGGAACTCAGACCGTCTCTTACAATGAGGTTATACAGATTAATCAGAAGGCTAAGGTCCTGGGAGTGACCTTAGACTCTAAACTGAACTGGAACTCACATTTGAAGAAAATAACAGACAAATGTAAGAGGGTACTACCAACAACCCGTAGAACAGCTGCACAGACATAGACGTATGACCTACTGGCTGTGTACTACGGTGGTATAAGGCCCATGATAATTTATGGATGCCTGGTATGCTGGCCAATGTTTACACATAATGCCTTTATGTAACTGGAGCTAGTAAGAGCACCCCAACAGCTGCTATGGACACCATGCTAAATATACCTATCTTTGATATTTTTATCATGGGAGAGGCAAGAATAGGAGCGTACAGACAGAGAAATGCTAAGAACTAGAAAACCTACCGTCTGTCGAGTATACTAGTACACAAACAGTAGTCAGAAACCCAAAATTTTCATATGAGCGGTGACATAGTAATCACTAGGACCTCCTATGGCACACCCTACAAAATCTGTTTGAATTGGGATGAGTGGACAAATTATATCTAAAATTGTTGATTGGGCTATTGCCATCGTTTGTAGGATTATTACAATCTCTACAAACAATGGCATAAGCGCAACCAAAAATTTTAGATATATTAATAATCCATCGTCAATAATCTCTCGTCATGAGTGAACCTGTGCTAGCGAAGAAGGCTCCCAATTAATACTTACTGGACAGGAGACTAGTCTAAACATTAGAAAGAATGCAGTAAGTAGTGCAATTAATAAGAGGACTGTGAAACAACACCAATCAAATTGGAACTATGTACCTCGAAAAGGCACAGCAAACAAATGATGGAATGACCGTCAAAACGATTAACTGCTGACTTATTTGCACTAAACTGACTGACACTAAGGTTCTACAAAGATGAACCCTTGTATAGGTTTTGCAATGACAAGGAACAAACAGCCTTTCATATTCGAATGCGCAGCACTAAGCCAATAAAAATTTACCAAATAGTCTCTTAAATCTGATCAAGAGAACTAACCTGTCTGGCTCAAAGAAAATCAAAGTAGTAATAATACACTAGGCCGCAGGGATTTTAAGAGACCGTCCTACGTTGAAAAGAATCAATCAAACCATCTACAATAGGTTAAGCTAGCTTAACCCAGGGTGGCATTTCTGTAGCTCTTCCTTAAAACTCAAAAATCTGTATTTGTCCTAATTTAGTTGGTTGGTCATAGAATACTGTTTGCTTATCATAATTCCCTTTAAAGAATTTTCTAAATATAATTTGTGTGCTTACTTTATTCACATAATCCGACTTAGAAGAATTAATTACGCACATTAAAGTTTTGATGTCAGTTTCGCCATTAAACCAGGATAATATTAGAGATTATTAATACACCAAGATGGTTGTCATAAATCTTAGACGTACAATTGAATGACTACATAAAGAATCTTTTATAGGAAATGAAATACTATGTATAATATATTGGGTGTTCTCGCTACGTCTCTCGTTCAAACATTTTATCCCATCGTAAAAATAGAATTGATTATATCCGAGATATAATTTGTAGGTATTATAACCGATCATTTTCCGAATAAGAGTGTTAGCGTCGGTCGTTTGATATCAAACTGTCTGTAAGCAAAATGACAATTTCTAAGGGAGAGTCGTAATTTTTATGCGCCACTTGATTTTATATCTTCATCATTTTAAGCGAGCAAACAATATGCGTCTGTCTATCAGGAAGTAATTATGCCCAAGATGAATAGATCTATAACATATCCTGCATGAAAGAGAAAAATATGTATTAATTAAATTTTGTTTAGTACGAGAATTGAATCTAAATTAAATATTAACGCCAACTCTCAAGTCTCTTGAATACATAATATACTGAATTGCCGCTTTACCCCACACACATCCACCGCATAAATAAATGAATTCATTTTCGTAATAATAAAATGGATAATTCTCGTTTTACAAACGTAAAAACGTTATACTCAATTGTGCCGAAATTTTTGTTTTATTAACAAGAGTTATCGACTTCATAAAGGGACCAGAAGCTGAAATTCATGTAAAAACACATTTCATTGCCGTCTAGGGATTGCATACCCGGAGTATTACGTAGCTCTGTGCAAACGTATATTCGAGGAATGACGAAATGGAAGTCCGGAACGCAATATCACGTAATGTGAAGGACACATGTGCATACTTTCGTATATGTATAGTTGTAAGTAGTGACGCAAAATGGTAGCGTATTCGAGAGACAAGCTACAATTATTTGAGAATTTTTTATTTTAATATGTTCGAAGTAATTGCCATTTACAATAATGCACTCAATCTCTCCTTCCATAGTTTAAAAGCGTTCAACCAGTTGTCTTCTTCTTCAAAGGCATACTATCAAAGGCATACTAGCAAAAAAACACCTAAGGGTTTTGATTTTGTTTTCCGCTAAATTCTGAACAGTTGCCCCTTCTGTATGGTACGACTCATTATCATGATGTAACATGATTCCCTTTCTTGTCACTTTACTGAACACAGTAGGCAAACAATTTTTAACATACCATTTAGCTCTAATTGTCTTGAGATCTTCTAATTTAATTACGGCCACCAAACCTGTACTTCTAAAAAATACTGCGTACACATTTTTTTTCATTGCTCGTTATTTTTTTTGCCATCTTAGGGGTTTCCTCATCTTAACGTATCCAGATTCAGGTTTCTTGGTGAGTGGCAACATCAGAAACCTACAGCCCCTGGCCACAATATTAGCACCTTGAAATTTTTAAAATGTTTTCTCTGGCCTAATATAATTCCGAGAAACCTGGTTAAAGTTGGGAATGTGAACATTTAGTATTGACTTAATGTATTCTACGTATTGTTGTTTGAGATTCTGTTACACACTAAACTATTTGCATGTGTTAAACCCTATTTATCGAGTTGCCAGCAGAGATCAACTACTACAAATTTAGTAGAAATCACTCAGTTTGTCAGTGAGTGCATGGACGGACGACGGCAAGTTGATGTTATATATTCAGATTTCAGTAAGGTATTTAACACAATTGATCACTCGTTGCTTATCTCTAAATTATCTTCTATTAGCTTTTCTCTTAAATTTACATTATTCATACAGTCTTATTTACATAACCGATCTTATTATGTTCAATATAATGGTTTTGCATCTGCTTGTTTTGTCCTTCCAACTGGAGTACCTCAGGGCTCTAACTTAGGCCGCTCCTATTCAATATATATATTAATGCCCTTCTGGATAAGTTGGACTGTAGGGTATTGCCCTATGCGGATGACCTTAAGATCTTTAGTAGTAGTACTTCTACAGCTGATTGGTTAGCACTACATAAGAATTTAGACATCATTGGGGACTGGTGCAATGCTAATAGCATATGCTTAAACACTAGCAAGTGTGCGACACTCTCTTTTACCAAAAGCACAAACCCGTATACTTTCTATACAGTGCGCACCAGAAGGAAATACCCAGGGTGACGCATTTCAAAGATCTTGGTGTGATTTTTGATTCACAGTTAACTTTTTCCCCTCATATAACTTCTCTATTTTCGTCTGCTTCTGCATCTCTTGGTTTTCTTATACGCTCATGTAAAGATATTACTAACGTGTTAACACTTAAAGTTTTATATTCTGCATTTGTAGTGTCCAAGTTAGAATACAGTTCTGTTGTTTGGTATCCGCACTACCATCACCAACAGCTTCTAATAGAACGAGTCCAAATAAGATTCCTTAAGTATCTCTCTTTTAAGTTGGATGGTGTCTATCCAGCTCGTGAGGACAGATTACGCAGCTTTATTGCGGAGACATGACTTCCGTTCTCTTTCTCAGCGAAGAGATGAAGCTAGCAACAAGTTTCTTTTGAAACTCATTAACGGTAGTGTTGACTCACCTTCGCTTCTCAGTCAAATAGCTTTTAGTGTTCCAAACTACAATTGTAGAACGTCTGCTTCATTTATTACTCCCAGAGCTCGCACTAATATCCTTTACAAAGTCCCGCTAAGCCATATGCATAGGAATGCTAATTTGTTTTGTCCTGACCCCTTTACTGTGGCACTTAATTGTATTTATTTAATTTAGTCGACTTGTACACTGTTACATTTTCTCATTTTTATTATATATACACTACTTTTGTTGCTTTTAGTTTATTTTTAAGATATAGATTTAGTTTTAGTTGGTATGTTATTATTCTACATTATTGTTCTTTTTTGTACCTTCTTTCTTGTTGTACTACTGCACACATTCTGTTTAATTTTTATTTTGTCCTATTATTGGAACTCCTGTTCTGTTGGCCAATAAACGCTATTATTATTATTATTATTATTATTATTATTATTATTATTATTATTA
>ML217949.1:33649-46165 GCA_004785975.1 Popillia japonica
TTATTATTATTATTATTATTATTATTATTATTATTATTATTATTATTGCTGGATTATAAAAGTGGAGGGTGTTTCTTAATTAAAATTTCTAATTAAATCCGACAACTTAGACATAGGGTTCAGTACTGTTCCAGCTGTGTTATTGTCAAAAAACCCATATATTTAATAGACAAACGCTTAGAACATTGTTCTCGTGTAATATTGTGAGAAATTTGATTGTTAGTAGTGATTGTTATGTCTTTATCACGCTTTCCATTCGATATCCGTAAACTTAAAGGCATAACGAGCAACAAAAAAAAATAAGAATATCGGCATCATTAGCCACCGAAAATTATTCTCAACATGAATTTGCCAAAAGAGACAGAGTTTCTCGGCAAATGGTGCAACGTATCGTCGCTTGAGAAGAAGTAAATATCCGAAGTACAAGTAGTGGAAGATTCTTTTGTGGTAGTAAGAGGAAAACTACCGGTCGTCGATTGCCAGATCGCTCAAATACCTACTAACAGCAAATCGCATATTATCATGTAAATCCATAAAAAAAATTGTCGAGTGGAGGAGTGCAAATATCTGAGCTCACAATTCATTGACGTTTTTATGAGATCGGTTTAAAATGTAAGGGTCCCGTCAAAAAACCAAAACTACCACCAGCAATGAAAAAGACACGATATCGGTGGGTAAAACAACATAAAAACTACACAATTGACGATTGGCAATAGATAAGATAAGTTAAACATAAATTTATATTTAAATTACAAATTGAAATCAAATCATAGCTATTGAAATTTTTCTTATCCTCGTAGTTTGTATTCAGCGATGAGACAAAAGTGGAGGGGGTAACGGAAAGGGCCCAATTTGTTACAAATCATAAGTTTAAGTAATTTGGTGAAGCCTCTGTGTTAAAAACCATGAAACATCCACCATCAGTGATGCTATGGTCGTGAATTTCATCAAAACCTCCTGGACCGCTATACTATTGCGAAGGTATGTACCATGAATCAACAGCCATACAAACATATATTGAAACAAATTCTAATGCTGTATCTGACTGCCTAACGCAGCCCCTACACCTTTATGCACGATAGTGCCCCTTGCCATAGGGCAACAATAGTGTTAAGAACCTCTTAAAGTCGGTGGACTTGCCAGTATTACCATGGCCGGAAACTTCTCTCGATTTGAATACTATAAGAGAATGTTGGAGTGTGTTAAAATCGTTTGTGTATTCCAGAAAAAATAATACAAAAACAGAATTAATAGCAAATATTGAGGATATATGGCAAAATAACGCCAACATAAAACAAACAATAACAGCTTACATCAATATTATGCCGCAGAGGATTAAGGATGTGAGCAATGCAAAGAATGGAATAACAAAATATCAATATATTGCGTGTACACATCATTTTCTTATACTTTGCAATAATTTTATGTGGTTCAATTATATTAATTCGTTTCAATATTTCTATAAGATCGCTGTATTAGTAGGTGGCCCAAATATGGTGGCCAGAGACTGTATATGTACGTTTCATCGTCAGTTGCAATTTTAGAAATAATTTAATGGTCTCTAGCATTCAACATATCTAAAGTTGTTGACAAATTCTAACGCGTTTTGCTTTTTGCAAATCTGTCAGATGGTGGGGTACAAACCATTTTCAAATATAAATGATCGTATAATATTGATCGTACTTGAGAGGATCCAATTTTCAAATTGGACTCTATCATTGCATAGGTAATGCGATTGTCCTCTTCCACCATCTTCTTCACCGAAGCAATGTTTTCTGGGTTACCAGCAGTTAAAGGAGGGCCAGCTCCTTTTCTGTGTACCACCAACTTCCAACCTCGTTTAAATTCTTTATATCATCTATAAACAGAAGACAATGACGGTGCATGGTCCCCAAATGCTGATTTAAAATTTTCCCAACACCCATACGCGTTCAGTACTTTCTTGAAATCACAGTAAATCATTATATGGAAGTTCTCTGGTGAGAATTCCATTTTTTTCGATAACAGAATCTTATTCTGTGGACTATTTGTTTAATGGAACAAAATACAGTCCGTATTGATTTTGGTAGATTACAAGCTTGAACATGTTACAGACGTGCTCCCCCTACACCCTCAATCATTTTCGAATAAGTGGCAAACTTAATAATCTACGTGGTTACGTCTCTATCACCCTGGATAAAAGCAAAAGCTTTTCAATTACAGACTCGCTTCTCTTCGGACTCCTAATGAACCGGCGTGTATCGATTTGCCAATCACCTAAAGGTACAGTTCGTTTCATGGATATTCAAATGACCTCGGATGATTAACATTAAACGTAATCTGAAGATATTAAGCAGCAGCGGGGTACTTGAATGTTTTTTTAATATTCCTCCGTTTAGCTTTTCTCTTTTTGAGTCGTATAATATCTATAAATTCGTAAATGCTTAATTGATGGCATTTATGTCTTACTTTTTTCGTATTCTTTCGGGATATATGTATACCTGGTAATGCAGGCTAAAACTTGGAAATACATCGTTATGATGTACAAGAGAAAGTCACTTTTAGAGGAATTTTGTCTTGAAGTATTCAAGCAAACATAATCTACAAACATAGGAACACAATGTATGGAACACTGCTTCAAAGTTGCTTAACTAAGTTGCAGTTCAGTGGCATTTCGTTTGTCTTTCACCAGATCGTGTCAACAACTAACCAATAAATGAATCTCTACGTCGGCTGCAAGTCTTATATCTACATACACGTATCGATTCTAGAAGATTTCGGTTTAGTATATCCTCTGATGACTTATTTATTGGAATTTCTCTAGTACTCTCTCAAATGTGTGACGTTATATCTTTTGTACTCTAATACTAAAATTATAGATTATTAGGTCAGTTATGTATGCAGTAAAGTAGTTCATTGGTCTTCTGAAGATTTAGCGGTTACCCCTAATATTTTCGTGCATTTCATGATGCCATACTATACTTTAGATCTATAAAGTATTATCAATCAACCGTTTCTACCTACCACAAGCATTCCAAATTCCCTTTTTGTTAGAACTGTAGTTCACACCGTTTAAATTATTCATTAAATGTTATATAATATACATTTGCGGTCTCCTGTCTGCTCGCTGAATGTTTTCATATACCGGGTTCTTTTTTTATTATTACACATATGCACCTCTCCTATATGTAACCTTAAAAATATAATTGTCAATCCATTAGCAGCATGGTAGGCAGCCAGTTATACATCAAAAACATTAGATGCAGATTAGATGTAATTCTTAAATCGTTACCATGGAATAAAGAAAACATTTTTTTATGTCAAATATTTCACAATTTTTATTCAGATATTTTAAATACATTGTACCGAAAATTAATAATAATTTATTTAAACGATGAATAAATACAACAAAGATGAAAAAGTGGCAAAGGTAATGTGGTACCAGAAAAATAATAGCTTAAGGCGAGTTAGAGATATGTTTGCGGTAAATTATACTGATAGCCCTATACCTTGTCCGAAGACATTTTAAATATTTTTAATAAATTTAAAACAGATGGTTGTGTTTTAAATTCACACAAAAAAAGAAAAAGACTTAATCTTGTTTTAACAGAGCTCATGAAGCTAAATATCCTATGTTATGTACACATTACAACAATGTTCACGTAATTTGGACGAATTGAAAGACCGCATACGTACAGCATGTAATGGGATAAACCCAAAATTTATTCATAACTCCCTGCGTTGCTTTCAAGATCGCCTTGGTTATTGCCTTGAAAGATAAGGAGGACACTTCGAAAATTTGTTATGAATTTAAATTCCATCTTGTTCATTGTTATTTTGTTTTAGTTTATTGTTAACATTTTACACTTTCTTTATTAAAAACTTTATTTTACTATAAGCAAATTTTCGCGAGTAGCCGTACGTTTCGGTTGTAAAATGAACGTGACTGCTGAACGCGGCTGACGGTTATCCCCACCTCATGTTCTAGCACTGCCCGTTTAATAGCGCGCGAAAAAGAAGCGGTTAGAATCTTAGAATAGGTGCTATACTCAGTACACAATAAATAACCATTACCTTAAAATCAGATTGTAATATCTTTTGCCGCTAAAATTCAATATTATTCTAATACACGAACTGCCTGTATGTCAAAAAAAGTATAGTTGGTAAATCCGTTAAACTAAGACGCACGTGGTCTCATACGTCAACACATGAGTGTATGACTGGTTGCCTTCTATTCAACCAATGCATTGACAATTATTTTTTTAATGTTACACATAGGGGGTATGTGTAACAATAAAAAAAGAACCCGGTATACAGATTTGTACATACATATACATACATGCATCTGTAGTATGGAAGTGTTGAAATATTTGAATATAATTTTTATTGCGTTGTTAATTATACAAAACCCCACGTCTATTTTACCAATAACAAGCTGGTGTTACATTCATATTGTTTTCAAACTTTTTAGTGCTAGATAGCAGCCGTCTTGCTCTTATAGTTGTGGAGATATTCGCACTTTTGTAGAAAACGAGATAAAAGTTAAGTAGCAGTTTTCTGTGAATATCTCCGAAACGGAATGAGATAAAACCATGGGCTTTTTACCAAAATGAGCACATTGAAATTGGGCATCTTGGTGCGAGATGGCAGCCGTTTTGCTCTTATAGTTGCGGAGATATTCGCACTTTTGTGGGAAACGAGATAGAAGTTAAGCAGCAGTTTTCTGTGAATATCTCCCAAACGGAATGAGATAAAGCCTTGCGCTTTTCACCAAAATGAGCACATTCAATTTGTGCATCTTGGTGCGAAATAGCAGCCGTTTTGCTCTTATAGTTGCGGAGATATTCGTACTTTTGTGGGAAACGAGATAGAAGTTAGGCAGTAGTTTTCTGTGAATATCTCCAGAATGGAATTAGATAAAATCTTGCGTTTTTGTGCATCTTCGTGTGGGATGGCAGGCGCCTCGCTCCTATAGTTGCGGAGATATTCGCACTTTTCAGAAAAAATGAGTTGGAAGTCTCGGGTGGTTGAGTATGTTTTTCTGTGAATATCTCCCGAACGGAATGAGAAAGATATCCCAATGGATAAAGATATTTGAAACAGAATGTACTCTTTTATGAATAGGAGATGATACTAAGAAGTGAGAAGAGTGATAAAACTCTTCGTTTATATTTGGAGAGGGCGTGTCTGGATTTGTATGGTTCTATGCTCATTAAATACACAGTTAATTCGAAATGGTCTACTTAAAAGGATAAATTTTTGTGAAACTAACAAAGGGTGGTCACCAGTTAAGTGTTCCGTTTTATATACCATGACTTCAATAACTTTCCTGATTAGAGATGGCCATGATTTTTTCCTATGATTGAATAACACCGCTACAGTGCGTCATTTTGACAGTTCGTTGGTTCGTATGTCACTGTGAGCTGTAGAAAAATCAGATAAAAATACATACACACTGACAGTTGTCAAAATATTAAAAAAAAACCGCAGTGTCCTCAATCTTAGAAGGAAATTAATTAGAAAACAGCCTAATTTAACCAGGAAAGTTTTTGAAGGCATGGTGTGTAAGTACTGACAGGGAACAATATTGGAATATGAATTGGAATGTGAAAGAATAAAGATTATTGTGGAAGATAAATAAATCAATGGCTATTTTATTACTGAGAAGATTGCTCGAAATAGCTTCAAAGAAACTAAAGATTTGTTTAATAACATTCGAGGCTTAGAACCTTTGGTAAATAAAAGGAATATTGATATTTAAGTTTAGGTTCCATAACAGCTAATCTTCAGCAGTTAGGTACAGAATCTAAATACAGGTGCACAAAATATGTTTCCATAATATTACATCCCAATACAAAATTGTATTTGTTTTATATTTAAAGTAAGATATAGCGCCGTTCATCCCTTCGCATAAGAAAAATTCTTAAGATATTTTAGTCATTTTAATCTAGTTTTATACAATGTGTCTGCAAAAAGTCTTTACATACGCCCACCACATATTTCTTAGATCAAAATAAGCCGATTTAAGTGAACTTACCTTAGTCCAAAGTTGCTTAGTTTGGGCGTTATGCGGCTTTGAAATTGAAATTTTGAAATCGTTTTTTTATTATAAATTCAAAACGGCTTATGTGATTTTAATAAGATTTGGTATAGTCAGTTAGTATTATTGGACGAATGTTTTGCGAAAATTTCAAGAAAATACTAATACCGGAAGTGAATGAAACACGCACTATCATTATGAAAATTAACATATTTTTTCTTGCTGTCTGCAGTAGAGACACGAAATAATTTTTATTCGATAGAGTATTTAAAAACAATCAAATTATCTCTCCAGTAAAATTTTCTTATTTTTATTCGTTTTTGAATAAAACGAAAAAAAGTGTTTATGGTCGTGCGTTCGAAAAAAGCAAAGAGTAATCCAGTGAATTGTCATTAGTGTTCGAAAGTTTCTTAAATGCTCTAATAATAATTTAGAAAGCTTAACTTTCCGTGATTTATCATGGCTTTACAATACACCATTGCAGAATATACCGATATACTATTGGTATTTGGATTTTGTGAAGGAAATATTCGAGTGTGTGTTACACGAGAGTGTGTGTTATGGTGTATCCTGAAAGGTTTCCAAATCATCGAATACTACCAGGTCACCCAACGTTTGCTGACGTTGAGCGACGTCTTCGGGAGACCGGTCGCTTTACTTCTGCAATCACTGATTATGGAAGCCAGCGTTTTGTAAGGGTTCCTGAAGTTGAAGAAAAAAAGTTAGAACGTGTTGAAGAAGATCCAGAAATAAGTCATCCAAACTATGACACTATGATAATGACTCCAAATTAGACGAATAAGTAGGGAAGTAATAGAAGTATGTACAGATGTCGATTACGCAGCAATTAGAGAACACTTGCTGTATCCATACCATAAAATAGCAGTTCAAGATCTTTTAGAACTAGATCCCGAAATGCGCCTGGGTTTTTGTCTCTTTGTTAATAGGCAAATAGAAGCAGATTTAAACTTTGGCAACACTATATTGTTTACAGATGAAGTTTGTTTCACAAGAAGAGGGGTAACTAATTTCTATAACGAACACGTTTATGCAGTTCAAAACACGCATGCCATAAAGATAAACATTTTCAACACGAATTTAAACTTAATGTATCGATTGGAATAATTGGCAATTTTATTGTTGGTTCTGTTATTCTTCCATAAAGATTAACGCGAGACATCTACTTGCAATTTTTACAAAATACATTGCCAGATTTGTCAGACGATTTACCTCTACAACTTCGGAGAGATATGTTGTACATGCACGATGGAGCTCCACCACATTTTTCAGTACATCTTCGAAACTACCTAAATCAAGTATAACCAAACAAATGGATAGCTAGAGGTAATGACGCTTCTGTAAATTGGCCACCACGTTCTCCAGACTTAACTACAGCTGATTTTTTTGTACGGGGACATCTTAAGTCTGTGGTTTAAGCTGTTTTGAATTTATACTGACTTCCAGAAAAATTGCAACACCTAGAAGTTGTCGAACGATTTTATTGAAATTTTCAGGGAACGTCTATTTTCATGAAACAAAGTGATGATTAAGATTTGAAAACAAAAGAACAAAAGCTTTAAAAGTTTTTTCAATAATGAGTTGCTTCGCCACGATTTGTAATGCACTCAACCAGACGGCTTGGCATGCTATTAATCAAGTGATCTATAGATGCTTGTGGTATATCGTCCCAAGCTTCTTGAATCCGTTGCTGAAGATCGTGTAAATTATCTGGAGGGTGCGATAAATTACCCAGTCGCCTACCAATCATATCCCATACATGTTCAATGGGTGACAAATTAGGCGACCGAGCAGGCCATGAGAGGACGGCAATGTTAGATTCTTCCAAAAACCGTGTTGTAGCCCTTGCCGTATGAGGGCGTGCATTATTCTGCTGGAAAATGGGATTTTGCAGCCCCTGAAGATATGGAAGGCCAACTGGTTGTAGCACATTAGCAATGTAACCAGCTGCATGAAGGTTGCCGTCAATAAAGACCAAGGGTGATCTGCTACCATAACATATTGCACCCCATATCATAACTCCTTGAGTGAGGGCTGTGTTGCGTTCCACAAAAAATGTTGGATTTTTACGTTCTCCACGCATCCGTCTGACTCTCCTACGACCATTGTGGGTCCACAAGCAAAACCGGGACTCGTCACTAAACACAATTTGATGCCATTCTTGCGGCCAATTAACCCTTTCGTTGCTCCACTCTAGTCTGCGTAGACGGTGAAGTGGTGTTAGAGGAAGACATAAAAATGGACGATATGAACGCAACCCATAAGATCTTATCCGGCGATAAACAGTTGACATGGACATTCTGAGTCCTGTACCTCTCATCCAATCATTTGCAATTGATCGAGTTGTTGAAAATCTATCTCTTGTGGCCAAAAGTCTTAAGCGACGTTCTTCGCGATCTGTAGTCCTTCGAGGACGTCCAGATCCACGGCGACGATGTTGAACCCCTTCCTCGGACCATTTGGACCAACATCTCAATACCGATGAAACATTTCGGTTTAGACGACGAGCAATTTCTCTTAGCGAAAGTCCGGCCTCTCTCATACCGATAATACGGCCACGTTCAAAATCACTTAATTGGATAAAATGTTGATGTTGACGTACTCTCGGCATTGTTATCAAGTTCAGAATGAAATTGTGACGAAACAACAACAATTTGCAAACTTGACAGTTACTAAATGGTCTAATACATCAAATTTATAGTTACTATGTGCTATGGAAACAACATGCAAAAAAAACAAAACTACTTGCTAGATTTTATTCAAATTTTAATCATCAATTTGTTTAATGAAAATAGACGTTTCCTGAAAATTTCAATAAAATCGTTCGACAATTTCTAGGTGCAATTTTTGTGGAAGTCAGTATATAATAAAAAAAAGATTTCAAAATTTTAACTTCAAGGCCGCATAGCGACCTTAAAAGGATTTAAAGGACTTATTTTGATCTAAGAAATATGTTGTAGGCGTGTGTAAAGACCTTTTACAGACACCTTGTATAAAGGTTTCATCGAATTCTGAATTTGTAGTTTGTTTAATCATTACATTTAAAAGCTTCAATTCAAAAGAATTGCTAAACTAACATAATTAACAAAAATATTAATTTCAACTTTATAAAACTTAATATTTACGTAAAACCCACTTCTAAAAGACGAGAATTAGCATCATAATAAACGAAGATAAACAAAAATTATGTTTACAAAACGATCTTCAGAAATATACTTCAAAAAAAAAAGAAAACTTAAAATTGTAAACATCGTTTACGCCGTCTAAACTTAAAATATCCCGTAGAAAAAAAACGATTCACCTCGCATTAACGTCAAAAATACCCATTTACTCACCGACCACCAAGAGTGAGCGAGCGACGAATGTATCTACGATCTTCCGACGCCCTGAAAGACAACGCCTGAACGAGCGCTTACACACCTCACACCTGTAACGGCGAAACTGACGGGTGAATTTCAGCCGCTGAAAGACCGCGTGGTTTACGGCGTATTACGCGTGCGCATCTTCAATCACCACAGACTCCTTGTATTCATTCCTCCCCTTTGATATCTAGAATACAAGGGGACGCGGGTATTATCTTCGTTACGGGGTTGAAACAGTGCCGCCCGGGTTGGAAACCGAAAGTGTTCTTGAGAGGCGAGAGCGCGTGATACCCGATGCTTTTCCACGTCCTTTTCTACGTGTGGCGATTCAATTTCAGCCGGATGCTGTATTGTTCGAATTTATTCAGTATCGACTTATTTCTGCGGATGTAGAAGTATCACCGACGTTGACGTCATTGTTTTTGGTTGTTTACGAGATTTTTCTGGAGTTACGTCTATGTTTTTTTATAAGTTAGTATACGTTGTCAAGGAGTAAGCTATATATTCCTTATATCCCCGAGGAGATCGTCCCCCGTTTTTCTTTCTTTTTTTTCATGAAATAACTTCTTGTAAAGTTATATAAGAGGAAAAGTTTGCTACGAAAGTTTGGTGATAAGCGAAGCTCTTTTCCATTTAAGTATTTTTAGGTCGCAAACAACGATTTTTAAATTAAATCACGTATAATAGCTTGCGGCTTACAGCTCGCTGGTACAAAATAAGGCTTTCTTCTGATAATGGCCAAGAAAACAGGATCTGCAAAGAGAATGCTATCGCCAAATGCTGAACGCTAGATCATCAGATGAACATAATTTGCCTTCTCCTCAGGGGAAGTGCATACATTGACATGAGAAGTCTATCCTCAGTCGATGCTTACTCCTAGTTCCTTTTCAAGGTCAGGAAAAAAAATGTTACAACAGGATTCCTTGCTAGAAGTTTTAAAGAGTCTGCCGAAATAATAAAATGTGTAAAACCGTTTTAAAAAAAGAAAGTGGAAAACTTGAATGATAAGAAAAAAGACTCCATAAATTTCTTACGCTCCTAATCTGCAGCTAGAGGACGGCGAAGCTCTTCTACCCTTTGAACTGTCTTCACTTTTTTCTGATCATACCTATCCAAGAGACCTTGAAATACTTGAAAAATTTGTTGAGACATCGATCAGACTCCTTAAGTATCTGATACTGACAGAAATCGGCACTTCCCAAATTTTTTCCCAAATTCTACTATCATCACTATCACCCTTTATTGTTATTAATTAATTTTGGTGTTAGTGTGGAAAAAAAAACTTTTGCCAATACCAATAGAGTTTTTTTTCAGAAAAACTAGCCGCAATTTAAAACTAAATAAAGAAAATCTTCGCAAAAAACTAAGAAATTGGTTGAGAGTCTTAGGCAGAAGTCAGTACTATGATAGCGGAAGGTCCCTCTCAACAATTACTCAAAAGTCCTTTGCCAAGAATTGGTACAAACGCAAAGGGACTACTATGAACCTTTGTCCAAAATTAATTGGTTCCGGTTTGAAATGGAAACTAACTGTTTCAAATCCTGTTGTCCCAAGAATACAACAATCTAGACATTCAAGAGAAAAGGTTTTCGACTGAGAAGTCATTAGAGTTTGTAAATACACAATTAGGTACAAATCTGCAGCTAGACGACGGCGAAAGTCTTGTACCCTTTAAAGTGTCTTCACTTTTTCTGATCATACCTGTTCAAGAGACCTTCCTGGAAATTTTGTTTGGGACATCGATCAGAATCCTTGAGTATTTGAAATTGACAGAAATCGGCACTTCCCAGATTTATTCTCAAATTCTATCATCACTATCACCTTTTATTGTTATTATAGATATTCATGAACAATTTTGACATCACATTAGATATGTAGATGACATTCTCACCACTTCACCAAATATGTACCCCAAGGAAAGCACTGTTTGGCAACAACAATTGCGTGTTTATCTGGAATTATCTAATTTACCACCATGAAATGAAGTATTTATTTTAATTTTGGTTTTAATGTGGAAAAAACTTTTGCCAATACCAATAAAGAGTTTTTTTTTCAGGAAAACTAGCAGCAATTTAAAACTAAATAAAAAAAAACTTCGCAAAAAAACAAAAAAAATGGTGGGGAGTCTGAGACGGAAGTCAGCACTATATTAGAGGAAGGTTCCTCTCAACAATTACTCAAAATCCTTTGCCAAGAATCGGTTCAAATGTAAAGGGGCTAATCAACCTTTGTCCAAAATTAATTGGTTCCGGTTTGAAATGGAAACTAACTGTTTCAAATCCTGTTGTCCCAAGAATACAACAATCTAGACATTCAAGAGAAAAGGTTTTCGATTGAGAAGTCATTAGAGTTTGTAAATACACAATTAGGTACTAATCTGCAGCTAGAGGACGGCGAAGCTCTTGTACCCATTGAAATGTCTTCACATTTTCTGATCATACCTGTTCAAGTGACCTTGAAATACTAGGAAAATTTGTTGAGACATCTATCAGAATCCTAGAGTATATGAAACTGGCACTTCCTAGATTTGTTCTCAATTTCTCATTAATCATCACTATCACCTTTTATTGTTATTATAGATATTCATGAGCAATTTTGACATCACATTAGATATGTAGATGACATTTTAGCCACTTCAACAAATACGTACCGCAAGGAAAGCACTGTTTGGCTTTTAATAAAGAGAACCACAAGAGGACCTTTACTATAAAAAGAAAGAGAAAAAGTTTATTATAAAACTTGTGAAGGTCCTTCAAGATTCAATAGGTGTAGCTGATGTGGATGTGATTTTGTTACAAATATCATTACAAATGTTAGAAAATCGCCTGCTAAAGCACAAAGTTAAGCTTGAATTATAAATTTGGTCCTTAACAATCTTACAGATGACGGCCCACGTTATTAAATTTGTGTCTAAATTGGGAACGGATGAGCCTATTCGAGTTTTAGTGCAGAATAACTAACTTACTTTTATTCGTATGTCACCAGAACCCTCTATTTTTGCGGTTCCATCTGTGGATGCCAGTTTTAAGAACTCTCTATTGTTTTCTTCTTTCAAAGTGAGGAATTTGTTTCTGTTTGAACACATGCGTAATGAGCACCCATTATCCAGACACCAGG
>SMLS01064192.1:0-11342 GCA_004785975.1 Popillia japonica
GACAGCATGATCAGCAAAACGTCAAGCTAAAAAGCCACAACACCCGGAAGACATATCTACTACGGATTATGGTCGTGAAAGCCTACACTCAACTATTCAACCCTACGCTTATCAGAAATAAAATGACATTTTTCTGAATTCTATTCAGGATTTCAGCGCCAGCCTCAACAGGTAAAACTAAAATTTGTACTGAATCAAGTAATAACAGAAAGAGAAAATAACTATACATCTAGTCCAGTAACCAGAAAAGACCCAATTACACCGGAAAATTTGTATTAGATTTTTGGGGGAAAATTTAAAATATTTTGTGAACATTAATTAAGCATGGATTCATTAACTCGCATAATTATATGAATGGCAAAGGAAATTAGTTGAATATGGCAATTATATAGATATTTCTTTAAGTATTGAGGAATATTACTTACAATTAGAAAAACTATGATGTTTAATTCAAAATCAATACATGCGCTGGCATAACAATATGGCGATCTATAAGGTTTGTATTTTCCTTAAATAATCACGGTCTACGAACAGCCAATACCTTATACCTTTTGGTGGTGAAATTTTAAAATACTCCTCTGAATTAAACAACGGAGAAAACTGATTATATGACTGATGAGAAGGCTTGAATATAAAGTAATTATAAACATAGTCTGTTTACGATAACAAACGAGACAGGTCATGTCATAATGGCGTTACTCATTTAATAGGTTATGTATTAAGTTATTATAGCCCATTGACATGCAATTCGTTAGTTTTGGGCAGTCTAGTTCCTTTTGCGGACTCGTTCCGTTTCGTTCCATTTTATCAAAGGAACGAGTCCGTCGGACTCGTTCCTTTGGAACTAAATCATATATTAGCACATATAATCGTTGCCGTATATTCATACATACAGTTGAATTTTTGGATCTTGTCCGTTACGTCATAAGTAATGTCAGGATGAATCAAATCATTGACAAATTGTGGCGGCATCTATGTTCAATCAACAAAACTAACACTTAGGTACTCGTAAATCCACTAAAAAGGTTTGTGTTGAAACTATAAGCTTTATTTAAATTTAGGTTTTGATATTAAGGCTCTATTTTCACTCCTAGCGAGTACACCCCTAAACTAACGTCGGGTGTGTGTGTTTGTTATCCAATTTATTTGTAAATATACTGGTAAACACACACGCACACACCCGACGTTAGTTTAGGGTGTACTCGCCAGGAGTGAAAATAGAGCCTTAACACAATTGACACAATGTAATGAAACTTATTTTATATATATTACGATATTACCGACTAATTTTGAAGAGTGCCCTCTAGAGACCAATAGATCAACCTGAATGAAGCTGACTATCACGAAACGATATATCTCCACCTTGCTATCTATCTATCTTCATCACACTTCTATATAGCCAATACGAATAGTATCTAGGCGTATGTCTTCTTAACGCAACGACTCATATATCTTATTTACATTTCTTTCTAACGTACATTAAATATCGGCGATTAATGTTTTACGTACATCTTTGCTAAACTACATTGTTAATGACGTAACGGACAAGATCCAAAAATTCAACTATACATACATATCAGTATCGTTCCGATTAGAATTCATATAAAGGAACTATATATGTATGTAGTGCTGATGTTTGCGGAATACAAAATAAATATTGTTCCAATCGTTCCGAAGGAACGAAACCAACGATGCTGCATTAGGAACGTATATCGAATGCCAACGGACAACATTCAATTAGATCTGCACTCGGAACGATATCGGTCCGAACCAGCGAACTCGTTCCGTTTAGTTCCACGTGCGGAATAGTTCCTTTGAACCGAGTCAGGTCGGAACGACACACTTACAATTCGTGTTAACGCTTAAGTTCATACTCACGAGATGGCAACAGCGTAGAGGACAGGCACGTTTACTTAGAAAAACTCCCTATAGCCCTATCGTGAGAACAGTCATTTTTGGGTATTTCCTTTTGTATACTTAAGTAGCTATTTCTGAATTTACTGGTTATGGATGTTGTGCCTCGTCTGTTATCGTAAACAGACTATACTGTGGTAAAGTAATTCCAAAAAAATACAAACTTTATACTCATTGCCAATTAGATGACCGCAACTGTAGAGGAAGCGAAAATTGTTGTACAAACTAACGTTTAAATAATATCGCTTTTACAAAGTGTTTACAAAATAGTAATAAATTATAATGCCTGAACCTGACCCTAATTGCTAATAACACCTGTTACCCGTACAAGTTTTCATACACATCAAGCTCTCGTGGGGAATTAATTGCCTTTACTAATACGAGATAAGACTATTTGTTTCGATATGGTGTCCGTTCCCAATGAAATGTTGCGCTACTGTGGAAGATTCTGGTCTTCCAAACCTACAATGGAATTCGTGCTCTTACTGACGACAATTTTTGATAGTATTTTTAAAGTCTTTAATCATAGATGGCAATCGACTCTTACACAGTTTAATTCCGAGATGGTAAGCTATATAACAGTCCTTGAAATTAGATTGTTTCAAGATACTCGATTACTGTGGAAAATAAAACAATCCCTATCATTTCCAATCGGTTTTATTTCAGAAAGTAAATCGTACAAAAAATGAGATTAAAAAAGGAAGAATACTTTCTTATCCGCCAACAAGCAATAAAAGAAAGATATCCTGCAAATAAAACGAAACGAAATTCTTAAATAATATATTAATAAATCGGACAATTATTTTTTTTTTCATCTTTACATACTTTTTCAACATAGAAACATTTAAAAAAATACAGAACTCGAAACATATTCTCTTCTCACGATAATAAGAATAATAATCTTAAATTTATATCGACTTCGAAAATAAATTTTGTTAGTTTCACTAAATAAAGCGACATTAAAACTAAACACTCTGAAATTATTAAAATGAAGGAAAGGAAGAACGAAATAATGGCAATATATAAAAAATAAAGAGGTTGTAGGGAATTTTTAACAGTTTCCATTTTACGGTAATTATTAACTTATTACATACTGAAATTGCTGTATATAATAAATTAATAAAGATAGATGGAGAATACCTATCACTTTTAATACGCTAAAGTATGTTGATTTTTCTTTCTCTACACTATGAATAAGCTACAATGAAAACGTTAAACAACATATTGCGGCATATAAAATAATCTCAAAGGGTCATTACGAACGGCTGCTAATTAGAATAATCATAGTATGTAGTAGTAATAATAATATAATAAGTATTAAAATTATTCATTCTTTTTATTTTCTTAAAAAAAAGATGAAAACGATTACTTATATATAAACTTTTTTTCTTTGTTTGCATTTTTTATCTTTCTCTAAAACTTCATATTTGTCCTTTGCAAATAACCACGATCGTTATATATATTTATATATGTTTTGTTCATATAGTTAATTATATATACAATTTTAATATACTGTTCGTCAGTTTATGGGATATACGTTTTATGTTGTCCATAGTGCACCACACTTCTACAACAAAAAATATAGTAAATTGTTTTTTCTTTTGTTCTTGGTTTTCCTCCCTATTTGAAAAGAATTTTTCTGGGATACAGGTTGTTCGTTCTTTATCTTGAGCTGTAGTTTATTAAATATTGCTATTAAAGCATACTTAGGCCGTTTATGTTACTATTATTGCTATTATTATTATTATTATAGTGTTGCGGCTTCTTTGTATAAACATATATTTCCTAATATTGGAAGCATACAAATTTAAACTCCTACTCCTTAAGGGGTTAATTGTATAAATTATTAAAAACAAAAACAGTTAACAAAATCTAATGCAATGGCAAGATCAGATTTAATTTACGAAATTTCAAAGTTCATAAATAAATAAAACAAGGGTGTTAGGGTGTGTAAGTCTTAACAATTGCGAGATAATTAATATCAATTTTGCAGACTGAAAAACGAAACAGATTCTTCGAACTTGATGTCAGGATCGGCTGGACGCTCCATAGCCCTTTGGATAAAAATACAGGACTAAAGTTCTATATGCATATATCATTAAAATAAAACAAAGTAACTAGTCGGAATCCACACATGCTATCCATCCACCAAGATGTCATACTAAATTAAGCAGCCAGCAATGAAATTCCTTCATTAAAACCCAAGAAACGAAACTTCGAAAGAGTATATACTCGTCCCTGTTCAGAATAAATAACCGACCAAAAAACATTCAGAAACCAGATTCCTCACAACCTGTATATTCTGGAATTTATGGGTTCAAATGATCTTCAGTGACGACATAAGAGAGGAAAAAAAACTCTTGCAAATGCTAAAATATTTAGTCATGAATTGTCTACAAAATTTAAACGCTTTAGGAGATTTGGATTTGTTCGTTGAACTGCAGTGAAGCTGTTCCAAACAACTCCCAGATAGCAACTTGGCATTTTATGTACTTGTGGGAGGGCCGCACTGTAGGAGGGTAGGCTAGAGGGTAATGGTTCGCTAGGCATCTAGCAAGGTACTTATCTAACACAGTAAACCAAATGGCTTCGGGCGCATTGCCCCCACCTAGCTACCTATCTAACCCCGGTAGCCACTTGACCTTGGATAGCCACTAGGCGAGTCACCAGGGAAACATTCGTGTTTGTAATTTCATCTAGGCGCGAGGTACTTTTAACTATGGAAGAACTACTAATTTCAGCAATTTTCAAGAGAAGAGCAATATGGGACCCCTCGAATAAATTACGAAAAAATTCGAAAATTTTGAAAACATTGTGGGAGGATGTTGCTAAAGAAACGGAAATTGACGGTAAAAATTTATTGTGTACGTACTTTGTTCAAGAGACTGTCAAAGACTCTACACACATTCGTGTATAAAAAATCTCTCTGGGTAGGCTTCCATTTTGATTTATACCCGCACAATTGTCTAAGAAAGGGACTGTCACACAGTAGATTCTTTTTATGAAATTTTGAAATAGGCATATTGATTAACAACTGACACTCTCATATATTCATCACTGAATGGTACCCACAACACTCTAACCACTACCCACAACCCTCTAACCTACCCCCCTGCAATGCGGCCCTAATCTTATAGCTAGTGTGTATCAGCGAGATTGTTCATTGCATGTTCACAATCACCGTTAGTTGTGTGTACTAGAACTGTTCCAGAACAGCTCTTTCAAACAAATCGAAATCGAAATTATTCGTCGAAATTATTTTAGACGATTCACTTGAAGTTGTTTAAACGAGCATTTCAGCCAAGTACATTGAGGTTGTCAAATATGTGTTGATCTATACAAGATTATTGACAAGGGAATAAAAGCGATATGCCATATATCCTACCTTAAGCAGTATAAACGGGTATCAAAATCAGAGTGTATTCAATATTTCAATTTCTTTTTCCTTGTGCTACTGCTGATATTAATATTTATCAATCTTCTTTGGAAGAAATCGATAAAACATTTCACAAGAGGCTGATGCCATTAACCAAACTTGTTTGCTAACTTTCCGAGAATTAATAACAATTATCACTCCTCCAAAACGGTGAGAGAAGGCCTCAAGGTCACCGAAAACGCTCCTTTCAGGCACTTTTGTATTAGCTCATTCTTTTTTTAATGTTACCTATTATGTCCAGAATCACACTAGAAAAAGTTTGCCAGCTATTATACTCCAAGACACTTAATTGACAGCAAAAGTGAGATACTCCAAGAACAAAGTATAAGAATAATTTGTGATTAACTCGTTTGTGTACGGATTTACAAGTTCAAAAAAAACCCAAACGCTGTGGAAAGGACGCAAATTGACGTGGTATTAAGCGAGAACTCGACAAGAAAACTAGTGAGAAGATCGAGACGAAGTGATACGCATTTATCTTCGAGATAAGCAGAATTATGGCAAGAAATGCAAAGCACAAATAGGGATACTGCAGCAGTTGGAACCATGTCAAGAATTTAAAAAAAAATCTCCACAAACTCATCGGTTGCAACTGAAGAGAATTTTGCAAGCGAGTATATTGGGTGGTAGGAAAGTATACACGTCATTTTTGTTTATTTGTAAAACTAGGTGAGTATGCATTGATTAGGCACATCTAGGGAACTTAAAAGAACAAAATTGTTCTCTCTCTCGTTGTGAGTGAACCTCGAATGGAAAAAATTGATTTATACGAAGCAGTACTGTTTCGAAATTTCGGCAATTCGCACTATTGTAAATTCCACCAACTGCGAAGTACGCCCCTTTATCCGCTTTCTTAGTGCTAAAGGCGTGAAAGCAGTTGACATCAGACCACTATAGACACCATCATGAGTTATGGAATAGTAGGGAAGTGGGTTAGAGACCGTTACTGGCGATTTGATGCGAAAAAATTGATGAAAATGCAAAACAAAAAAGGCGTTTCACGATCTCCCCACCTTATCTCAGAAATTTTCTCAAGGTTCAAGATGGTCTGTATGAAATTATGATCAAATATTATCGGAATCAGAGATTGGTAGCAAAAATGTTGGTGGAGAAGCGCAAAACCAAACGTTTAAGCAGATATTCCTTGAGCAATTCGTGGAATTCAACATTACCCAACAAAAAAAAAAGAAAATCATGTGGACTATTTTAGGACAGTAAGAGTGTGTTGCATGCGCTTTTTGCCGGCATACTGAGTAGGGGAATCCTTTTGCTTCAAAACAATGCCCTGTCAAAGACGGGCAATCGAAGCCATGATGAAGATAACCTTAAAATCATTGTGAATCAGTGGCTGGCAAATCAGGCGGTAGGCTTTTATGACAATGTGATAAAAAAGCTTTTTGTTCGATAATGATAAATACTTCAGTATGATGGAAAGGTTAGGTGGCTTTCAAGTAAAAATGTAATAAATTATTGAAACAGTCTCCCATCATAAGCACTTTACATTCCAATAGAAACAATAATCCAAACTCATTCTTCAGAAAACTAAAATGGAATACATACTTGGAAAATTTTACACTTGCCTTATCAAACAAGTTAACACAGTAAATGCTTAAATCCCTGGATACTTGTAAAAAGAAGAGGGAGAGACTGCATTGTGGAATAAGTGTCCAAAATGCCAGCATATGGGTTCAAATCTGTTGACGAAATACGTAACTAGGAATGTAAAGCTTTTAGGGGAAGTACAAAGTCTTTATTGGCAGTAATTTGGAAATCTAACCGCAGAGAACAAGTTGCGCTTTCTTTATTCGATTATCGGATGAAAAATCTTTTCTAATAATTCAAAATTATTGTTTCAATACTATTTAAGACCTTTTAAATAATAAAAGTGAATTTCGTCTTATTCTTAAACAAATTTAAAATCACAGCATTTTATCAATTCTGTACCGAATTCCGAGAAAAAATCATACCCAAATAACTCTTTTTTTTTAATCGAACAAAACCTGCATCCCATAAAAAAAGGAAACACATATTTACTTCGTTTTAGTCGAACGTTCGCTTCCGTTTTTGTTTTCATTGCATTCCGTTCTTTTTAAATTCCCGTTCGAAAAACAAAAACATGTAGAGCTGGTGTTACTCCGCATCGGACATAGCGACATCGCCGTTGGAGTTTATAACTAGAGTATCATCCTCGTAATCGATGCTGAGCACGGACGATCTCCTAACGCGCTTAACCCTAGTAGTCCTATTCGCTTCTGATTCGGAATCGGTCCTATCCGGATCACAAACACTGTCACCATTCGCTCGACCGTTCTGTTGTTTTAACGACGAATTCTCCCTCTGCAGCGCCACCGTCGCCTCGTTCGCCTTACGCAGTTCCTGCTGCAAATACAGGATCGTGCTCTGCATACCCTCGACGTCCTCGTCTAGATCGGCCAAGAACGAGTCCAGTTCTAACTGGCTCTTGCGTACCTCCTCCGAGAAGCTGGTCTGCAATGCGAGATCGCCCTCCAATTTGGCCACCCTCCCCGAACTGGTGATCTTGCCCAGATCCTCGTTCTCGTGATACAACATCCGGCACTTCGCCATGAGTCTTTTGCCCGTATTCGAGTCGGGTGTGAATTTCCACGCGGATAATTCGTTCTGTGTGTCTTCTAGGCGGGCTTTCGTCGTCTGCAGTTCCGCTCGTAGTATCTGTAGTAGGCTGTTAACTGCTGGGTCTACCAGGGTAGAACGTAGCGAGGAATTGGTCGGTATCTGGGCGGTTTTCAATTCGTTCACCTGACACTATAAGTATTGCAAGAAATATGCGGGAAATCAATAAGATTGTTGTCATTATTTAATTAGATTGGGCAGGAAATTTTATGGATTTCGACAATGGTCGCACAAAATTTTCTCCCCAATCTATAAAAAAATCTGTAATCTTCTTTTGATATGTTATAGATTTTTTTATAGACGATATTCTACCAATAAAACTACGATTTGTTAGCTTTTATTTTCTGTTAGTATTGTACTGTTATTTTCTACCTTCTCAATACATAAAATCAATGGTAGCTAGCATCTTACATATTAGGGTGAGTGACAACACAGTGATTCAAATGTTCAAAAGTTCGATTGTTCTTTGTGCTTGCACTAGAGTTCCTAATCATGTCCTGTATAAAGTTTGAGCAACACTTTTTATCAACACTAAAAATAACACCAAACAAGATCTTGTCGAAATTGTTGAGATTTCTGTGTTCAAATTTTGTCATATTAAGTCACCAAATAGGACTTAATCATTAAAAATGATAGTAATCATTAAAAATGATAGTAATCATTAAAAATGATAGTACAGTTAACACCGATAGAGCGAGTTTATTGAGTAATGTAAATAAAATTAAAACAATTTTGAATAAAATAACGATTGTTCGTGGGATTTCTAACAGTTGTATCATATACTAGCATAGGGGCGTGTCTTAATAAAAAAAATCTTCCAAAGGCAAAACATCCAAAGAATGAGGTATGACACTAGAATTACACTGGAAAAACTGATATAGTCCGTTTACGATAGCAAACGAGGCACGTCATAACCAGTAAAATGAGAAATAGCTACCTATAAAAATCGAAATACCCAAAAATAACGGTTTTCACTATCGAAGATATAGGGATTTCGTCTGTCCTGTACAAAGTTGCCATTTCGTCAGTATGAACTTAACCCATAACACGAATTGCGTGTCAAAGAGGTAGCATGACTTAATACATAAAGCTATTTGAGAAAAGATTTGGCAATACTGCGTACCACCTTTATAACGTGTATTGATGACGTGCCTCGTCTGATATCGTAAACAGACTATAAAAACAATTGGATCAGTTGTGCAATTTTTGCAGCCCATTTTAAAGAACAAGTAGGTATGAAATAACTTAAACTTAATCAGTGCTTACTCTAATAAGCACAATAATAAGAAAAGCACAAATTACTTACTCAAAAATCAAAGACCGTTCAACATAGTCAGAAAGGTATTTTTGCAAAAAAAAATGCTATGGAAAAAGGCGACAAACCCATTGTAATACTGCCGATGGCGAACCTTTTGATAAAGTCAGAATTTTATTTGTTGCAAAAACTGCAATAGAAAAAAATGTGGAAACGAAGAATTGGGTAAAAAAATAAGCACCTATTGTAATAGGTACTTGCGATGGTGCGCCCTTCGACAAAATCAGAAACTTCTTTTTGCAAAAAAAAGTCGAGAGAAAGGTAATCACCCAGAATTGCGAAAACAAACAGAACTTATTGCAATACTTGGAGAAATGCTAAGGGAGAACAGGGTTTTACCATAGGAGTCGAAAGATATTGTTCAAGGTCATGTGCTAATTCAGGTCATTCTAGGTCGATGAATTCCTCCACACCGCATGAAAAATAGCTACAGATTATCAATGCAGGGTACCAGTAATTTGGAACTGTTCCAGATAACAGACAACCTGTTCCAAATAACAGGAACAGTGTTCCGAATAACTAATACCTTGTTCCTAACAACGCAATATTGGAAGCCGAAAGCACGTCTTGCAACATTAACTACATAACTGATACCTTAGTTACTGGAAGCAGGTTACCAGTTATTCGGAACAAGGTATCTGCTATTGGGAACACGGTATCCTGTTGCGAATGACTGGTACCCTGCATTGATAATCTGTAGCTATCTTCCGTCCGGTGCGGGGGTTTATCGGCCTATAATGACATGAATTGACAAATGACCTTGAACGGCGTGTTTAGACCCCAATGTTAAATCGCAAAAGTGCGCAAAATTCAGGTAGTTATAGTCAGTCGTCGTGGTAGTCAACCTGTTAAGCACCTAAAGACGTCTTTCAGTAATTTGGACCTCATAGAATAGTAAAAAATTGCATAATTATAACATTACAACGACTAAAATTGGGCAGTAATAGCACAACTACACAATTTCAACCCACTTGACATTTGGAATTAATTAAAATCTGACATTTGGGCATACGCACTGAAGTGGTCCAAATATTCACTCAGAACCGTTTTAAAATAAGTTGAAACCATAGTTTTGAAGGAAAAGGATCAATATAACAAATTGCTAAATAAGAATTTGTACAATACATGGCTGACGACTTGGCAAACCTGGATATCTTACATCAGCACAATTGTATCAAACTTGAATGCACAACAAAATTTACCAACATATGGTTATTGCAAGATTTAAAATCTCATTTCATAGAGAAAATATCGAGCCACAATAGCACAATATGTTCATAGTTTAGTGAGGTTAGGTTCGTGCACGATGCAAGAACCTAACCCTACTAAGGAAAGATACCTCTTATATTTAGAGAAACGCTGATGAGATAGGACAAACCGAAACCACAGAATCCGTTACGCGAATCTATGGGTTAGGTTCTTGCATCCTGCACGAACCTAACCCTACTAATTGTAAGTAAAAGCGATGAAAATAAATTAACCCATTTCCGTTTATTCTACATTATCAGCGTTTCTCTAAATGCAACTCCTAATCCTCATCGTTTGTCCCAAGTCAGACATGTATTGCAAAAAGCATGTAGACAATTTGGTATTTTTGATAAATTGTTTGGACATTTGTCAACATTCGCCTAAGCTGCAAGAATTTTGTTTTTAATTTTTTTTCTCGAGAACGAAATGATGCACGAAAAAAACAGACTCAAAATTAGTGATATGGGTTATTTCCCTCCTCTCTTTTCGTCCTTTGTAAATAATTTGTATCACATCCACGAGTAATGATTCGAACTAATTTTAGAAAAATTTCGTGTCTGTGAGTACAATACAATGACGGAATAAAACTAAAGCAAAAAAAGAACAATGAGTTACTGCACAAACAACATTTTAGCACAGTTCCTCAGCAGGAAATGTAACAAAATCGATTTGTACCTCCCGAAGTTACTAAATTCACCACACAGTTCTCAACAATTTCAACATATGAACAAAACTATATTACAAATATTAATATAATTAATTATATTTAATATGAGA
>SMLS01064193.1:0-23670 GCA_004785975.1 Popillia japonica
AAAAAAACTGTCATAAAAATATTCCATCTTGAATGTTAAGTATTGCAAATATGGTACATATGTGTGAATGTTTATTATTGCTTATTACACGTTTATATGAAAACCCATGCTTCATACATATGAAAGAGGCCTTCAAGTTCACTTTCAAGTCATTCGACAAGTATTTTTAATTGATATCAGATGATAAAAATATTTGTAGAATTAATGCAACATAGAAAATTACCAATAATGTATCAAATAAGGATGTGACGCATTTTGTAAATAACAAACTTTCATTCATTCATTTATCCAGAAACATAATGTTGCAAATGGTCAAGACGGTTCTAGATCGGAGAAATCGACAGTTACTTTGATCACAGATATACAGCGTTAGTAAAAAGTCCCGGAACGGTCGAATAACTTTGTTATTTGAAAATTATGATTTCAGAAATTTGGTATGGGGGTATAGTTAATATAAATGCATTTTATGCAATATAGTTTATATTTTTTTCACTTCCGGTTTAATCGGCAATACGTCCAACTTTTTTTTTAAACGGAACGCCGAGATTTTTTTAACACTTTTGAATGCAAAATAAAAAACTACGTTCAGGAAGTATTAAGATGTTTATTTTTATTCACAAGAAAACAGTTAAAAAAATTAAAAAAGTGTCCTAATACAGAAAAAACAAGGTACCTTTGAAAAAACTTGTTGTTTAGTGTTTGCATTCTTTTTGCCGTCACATTTGACAATTTTAAAAGCGTTTTAACTTTTGCATCGCTATACACTTACTTATTTTAGACATTGACACACTTGAAAATGGCAGTAAAACTTACTGAATCAGAACGAATTGAGATATTAATGATGTGTGGGTACGGTGATCGTCAACGTTCTTTTGAAGAGGTTCGTATTTTGTTTAATACTGTTTATCCGGATCGTCACATTAGTAAAAGTACGGTATGCCGAACAATTCAAAAGTTTGAAGTCTTTCGTCAGGTGAAGGATTTACCTAGACGACGGACGTCCATTAACAGCAACAGATGAAGAAACTAGTTTGAATGTGTTACTTACAGTGGAAGAAAATCATCACGTGTCCACAACAGAATTAGGTCAAATTCATGAGATCTCTCAAAAATCTGCTCATAAGATTCTTAAATCAGTAAGAATGAAAGCCTATAAAATGTATCCCGTCCATGAGTTAACTGAAGATGATCGAGATCGTAGACTACATTGTTGCGAAACAATGACGGAATTGATCGAGAAGCAGCCTAATGTTTTAGATCACATCATTTTTTCAGATGAGGCAACGTTTTGTCTCAACGGTACTGTGAACAGACATAATTGTCGCTACTGGTCAATTGAAAATCCGCATTGGATTGAAGAAGTCCATACACAGCGTCCTCAAAAGGTGAATGTCTGGGCTGGTCTTGTTGGAAACAACATCATAGGACCATTTTTTATAACAGGAAATTTAACTGGCAACGTCTACTTAAATTTATTGCGAAATGAGGTTGTTCCAGCACTTGCGGCCCTCTTCCCAAATGCAAACATAGGTGATCACCCTAATGCACATTTTTGGTTTCAACAAGATGGAGGTGACCGTTTACATTTTTGTCAAATTGAAAATGGAGAGCATTTTGAACAATTATTGTAATCGCAACCTGAATAGACAGGTATCTTGATTTTTCTGTATTAGCGATGCAAACGTTAAAACGCTTTTAAAATTGTCAAATGTGACGGCAAAAAGAATGCAAACACTAAACAACAACTTTTTTCAAAGGTACCTTGTTTTTTCTGTATTAGGACACTTTTTTAATTTTTTTGTGAATAAAAATAAACATCTTAATACTTCCTGAACGTAGTTTTTTATTTTGCATTCAAAAGTGTTAAAAAAATCTCGGCGTTCCGTTTAAAAAAAAAGTTGGACGTATTACCGATTAAACCGGAAGTGAAAAAAATATAAACTATATTGCATAAAATGCATTTATATTAACTATACCCCCATACCAAATTTCAGAAATCATAATTTTCAAATAACAAAGTTATTCGACCATTCCGGGACTTTTTACTAACGCTGTATGGTTATATAATCTTGCAGCTAGGCTTCTTAGTACATTTTATAATTTTCGGGAGTGGTTCAACTTTTATTTAAGTTATTTCTGACTTTCTATTGGGAAGTTCAGAAATCAAGTTACCTCAAACTCAAGTCAAAAGACGTAGTCATGTTTCAAGTTCTATGATTTGTTTACATGGATGAAATTGCAATAAATAATAGTTGCCCAAAAATATAGGATTCGATAAAATATCCAGAAGAATCAGTTATTTAATTAGGGATCGTAAAGTCGTGTTCATTGTGATAGATTAGTCAGACCAAAATACATCTATCACTGAGTATATAATTTAAATACAGAAAAAGAAGAATTGCTCTCCTTGTATGGTAAAAATATATCAAATTCGAGACATCGAATTTGGCCTACCCCCTGTCAACGATTTTAGACAACGCTGTTTTTTCGCTAACTGGGTTTTGAAATGCTTGGACGAGGATCCTCATTTTTAGCCGGAAAATCATCTGCAAGAAGCTACTGTTTGATGCGAATTTTGGGGGCGGTGGTGCCATTGCCCCATACTCCTTTGAAAACGACACTAGTAAGGCCATCACCGTCAATGACAAGAAATACTAAACAATTTTTTCGACCCAAATTGAATTAGGACGTTGCTGCATGCCACAGACCAAATGCCACGACGGAAATTTTTGCAGAAGTGATGTGAATTGGTCATTAAGTACATGTGAGTTATAGACACAGTGAGGTTTTCTGAAATTGCAGGTCTGTGCCAATAATCTCCTAGAGACCGATGCCCTCAAAGATAACATTATTTAATTTATACGGAGAGTCCTTGAAAATTAGACCTCTTGGATCCATGCCAGAATGCCAATCTTTGTCTCGTGGTGGTGAGACTGTTTTGGAACACCCAGTAAGGTGGGTACTATAGGTCTTGGGATGACAGTCTTTTGTTCTATCTATTTTCAGGTCCATGTGGTGTGCAACAGTTAAATAAATCTCATGTTATCTCCTACTAAATCTGGATTCAGAAAAGCTTACAGCTGCCAGCCCTAGTTGTTTTGGATTTCTGAAAAACGTTTGATGCTCGTTTGTTGCGCTAGCTACTGTCTGGTCTCTTCTTCGTTGTTTGGGATTAGATTCGAAGTCTGTGAATTCAAAATTCATGTTCAACGTTATATGTGGCATCAGAAAATATTGGCGAAAAATCGTGAGCAAACCGAAGGCAATAGATTGGCTGAATATGCAAGAAACATATCTAATCTATGGATATCCAATATGATTTGCGTTTAGGTCTCCTCTTAAGCTGGTTTTGAGTCAAGCGCAGTAATGTGTTGTTTCCTTCAACATAATATGCTTTCTTAATTTGCTCATTAGGTGCTGATTGGTCTTATGCACTAACTATGTAAGTTTTGTTTGCCTTTGGTTACACTCACACTCTTAACCTTTTAAATTGAGCTAAAAGAATAATGTGAACAATTATGAATAGGTACGTCACATTTTGACACGCTTGTCAATTTCATTTGTTTCCATTTTCAGCAATGTAACTGTCAAAAATGCATGTAAATAACCGACACAATTAAAACCAAATCATTCTTCGTGTATAAAAATTAATAAGGTACCAAATGTATGTCAAATAAACACCGTATTAACCTACTATTATCCCCTATCACGCATCATTTCATTCCGTTGGATTATTGTGCACATACATGCGTTGATGTGGAGAGAAATTTCTCCGACTATAAAAATGTACTACACTTTTAACTGAAAGAAACTCACCTTGTTTTGATTTTTTTTATATTTTATTTTATTCTTATATCGACGATTTATTCCGCATCTGCTCTAATTCGGCTTAATTAATTAATAGTATCTCGGCGGGCCGGGATTACAGTTGCGGGCAAACATTAGTGCGAATAACGGATCCGAATCGAACGGTTTCGATGATGAGCGCGGTCAGTTTTTCGAACGTATTCGGAACTTGCGGGGCCCGGTTAAGCACACTCACAACACACTAGATCGTACGCGACTGACTCTGATCGCGCTTCACACACCGTCAAAGTGGGTCACCGTTGACCGTGAAAGTATTCAACAAGAGGAAGGCGGAATTCGAAAACGTTTCTGTTAAATTCTCGTCCTGTAGATTTTGTTTCGTGTCGTCATTGTTATCGTGTTACGTTCTTTTTCTCGTTTTTGTTGATTTTCTTTTGTTATGTTTCGCGCGCGCATCATTTTGGATTCGGTTGTGTTTCATTTCCGAACAATGATAATGATAGCATTGTTATGTATGTATGTACGAGATACGGTCGAGAAAGTAATGACGATGGAAAGAAATTAGTAAGTGTATTGGTGGGAAAGAAAGGAAATAATCCTTTCTGGTATTTTCAATAGGTTGTTGACAAGTTTTGTTTGCTTGGAATATCCCATTGATTTGATGAAACACGTTATTAGTATTATATATAGGGTTGCCTTAACTACGTATAATTGTCTAACTGAAAATCAAAAAAGAAATTTATTTGTAACGCATCAAAAATTGTCAAATTTTGGAGCCCAAAATGCAGTTAAAGTCGGTCCATTCTTTTATTTATCCTGCATTTAGACAAATATTGCTGATTTTTCAAGATCATGCATATGGAAGTAAAAAATCGATAAGAACTCATTAGATGGTATGATTAGTGAATACTGTATTGAAACGTATCTGGTTGGTGTTTGGCATTTTGGGATCAAAGCCCGTCAGCCCCAGTAATTGCTTGCTTAACTGACTGATTAGGATCCGAGTATGAGACGATTAAAGGACATAAAACAAGGGACACACATTTCCCATCCCGGGGCCTATCGGGATGACTGACAATTAACCGCAACACAAGAAATCGGCCACCGGATAATAGGTAACCCACAAAGGAAAGGAAAAGCATAGAAATCGTTTCACACACTCAATATCAATTGTTTATGTTCATCTTGATTAATGTTTTTATGATTAAGTCATCAATTACCTGGTTATTTAAACACATTAATGTTATTACGCTTCTATTTCATATCCACACTGACACTTAGGAGAATCAATAATCTTCAGTTTGTGTAAATGGGATTGTTGTTGACTGTGCCCAAACTTTATTCTTGCAATTGTATATCTATAAAAACGAGAAATTTTATTCTGAGAGAGATACCAGGGTCTGTTATAAATTGATGGATGTATATAAGCATATTAGGTCATTTTCTCGTTGTAACTTTTTCTCCACAAGTCCTCCCATCCCCGATATAACACTACTGCTTTGTGATGTTAATAATATCTGGACTGCAAAGAGTAGATTGATGTGAATTGCCATTTCTACAAGCAGATTTTGCAAACCTGTCAACTGTATCATTAAAAGAGATACCTGAATGTCTTTTCACCCAATAAAAGTTGGTACTAACATTTACACGTTCTATGATTCTATGATTGTATGGATGATATCCAAAACTATATTATGTATTTTGTACATCGACACACTGACTGTAGCACACTTGCAGAATCAGACATGACAACTATATTCTTATAAGCTGTTTTTGAGCCATAGCGTAAAGCTTGTAATATGACAATTGCTTTCTCTGTAAAAACCGAACTATCTTTATCTAATTTAAAGGATTCTTGATAATCTGTATTGACGGCACAAAAGAAACATCCACAGCCACTATCAGTTTTAGATCCGTCTGTAAAAATGGTTAAGTCTTGTCGATGTTTATCTAAGATGTGGTGATACAGTTGTGAATTATGCTGGGACCGACTAGTATATGGTGGAAAAACAATGTTTCTGTTGTTCAGAAATTCAAAGTATGTAACCTTTGTTTTTCCAGATCTGTAGAAACGAGTGTCTAGTTCAACCACGTATCTGAATGCATCACACAAAGCGGGCGACCTTTTCTTCTGCCAAAACGGTGCGGTCAGATCCAAAACTGACAATGTGTTTGCACCAGTCCAAGCTAGAGAGACATAAACATATAGGTTGGCAGTCGAGTGATCTACAGCAGCGTTGTTAATTTTATGAGGTCAGCTTTTCTTAGTCGCACAGCTGACAAGTGAAGGACATGCCCATGACATTAACATGAGAGACTTCAAGACAGTGTCTTTCGCATCGTAGAAACGCGATCTATGTAATATACCAAACTGTGCACTTTGATGAAAAACTGGGCCTCACTCTATCTAAAATCTAAAATCGGTCAAAAAGTAGGTGATTTGATAAAGTGGTTCTCGAAAACTGGTTGAACAAAGTAGGTGCATTTCATTTTGGCAAATGTGTGAGATGAAAGTCTTAATAGGAGACATCGCTCTCACACTGGTGGGACTATTGGTTATACCGATCATAGAACCCCTGTTCCTTTTCTACAAGTCTGGCGATGTAGATAATTTGAGAAACTGCAGACCCATTAGCCTATTAACCAGTTTTTCTTAAATTACTTGGAAGAGTGGCGTACAGCCGATTGTTTGGGTTTCTTAATAAGTTTCATAAACAAAAATCAGCATGATTTGATGAAGGGCCAAATGCGTAAACTGCACGCTTTGAAATAACAAACAAAATATAATATTAACCGCTTTGGAAAACAAGCAAATAACTTATGGTCACCTATTAGACTTGCGTAAAGCATTTGATAGCATAGATCACTCAATACTTTTACAGAATCTTGAGCAGTATGCAATAAGAGGTAATGCTTTAGCTTGGTGCTCTTCATATCTAAATAATCGCCAGCAAAAGGAGCAGGAGGATTAATATTGTTTACAGAAAGGATCGGAATTTGTTGGCAAACTCCCAGGTGTTTTCATCATTTTCATCGCAATTCGCAAGTTAGAGACACTTGACATATCAAATGCTTCAAGTTATGTCGTAACTAGCTAATATGGGAAATTAAAGAGCTGATAATTTCGTTGGAGAATCGACATAAGAATATCATTTCATTATGGGTTCCTGGCCACTCAAGCATCCCAAGAAATGAAAGGGCAGATAGGTTGACAAAGCAGGGCAGGTCATTAAGGTGCGGTTAATGTTCGACTGGATGCGCTTAATTTTTATCATTTATTTCGAAGACGACTGCTGGAGGATTGGCAGAGATGGTGGGAGAGAACATCAAGAGATAAAGGTTCTAGATATTATGATATTCAGAACTCGGTTGGAGTGCTTCCTTGGTATGGAGTTCTTCCGTAGATATCACGGGAGTTTGTGGTGACCTTTAATAGAATTAGATTGGGACATTGTTGTTCAGAGGCACACTTATATCGGATCGGCGTAGTAACATCGCCCCTTTGTTCTTGTGGAGAATTGGGTGACATTAAACACAGATTTTGTGGATGCTTAAACTGCAAGAGATCTATTGATAGACCCACCACAGATCTGGTAGCTGCCGGGTGTAATACTCCGTAGAAGACTTCATACCTTATGGTACATATTGAATTCCCTTAAAATTTGTTTAATTCTGGAAGAGGAGTAGGAGTAGGGCCGTGTGGTGGGGTGAGGCGGCGACGCAACCGCCTAGGGCGGCAAATGAGTAAGGGCGGCATTTCAATCGAATTTCATTCGACGTAAATAGTTTCAGAAATGAATACCTTACAGGGCGCTAAAATTCAGTGCTGCCTCGCCAGTTCTAAATCCACCACACGGCCCTGAGAGACATGCATCACTGAGCTCATCTGCTGATTTCTTTGAAAGCAGTAATTAGATTATTATACTATTCATTCATAAATGCTGTATCTTGTTTTAGAGACCCCCCCTCCCTCTCCCCCGAGAACAAAAACCAAGTTTAAGTGTTAAAAAAGACGAAAACCACGATTATTCTACAAGGTTTAAAACCGATTATCAGTACCCCAATCATCGGCTCACCTGAAGTGAGAACAATTTAGAATATAAAATTGTTGCAAACTTATCTGTCTTTAAAAAATATTTATACAAATTATTACTGGAGATTGAGCCATACAATATAGAAGAATTCCCAACTCCTTTTGAACTTATTTTCGATTTGACTTTTGCATTTTTGTCTTCCTTGTTGTATTGAAAAAATTGCAATAATAAAGATATTTCTATTTCTTTTTTTTTTTTTCTAGTATAATTTGACAGACTACGGCTACAGCTTTTGCCGAGATGTTTTGTGTTAACAATGACTTTTGTTATGTCAACATTTTTCCTGCTAACTGCTTTGATTACAACACTTTCTCTAATGTAATAAAGCTTAATGGCTTGGATTATGCCTTGGCCCATAGGCTGCAATAAAGCCGTACTATTAAGATGAAAAAATATAATGACACAACCTTGAAGTCTAAATTACATATTTGTAAAATAAATTCCCCGAAGAAAAGAGCCAACACATTTAAAGGTTGTCAGCTTATCCAAGCAATCTCCTCAAATTTATCTTTTGCTGTCTTAAAACCAGAGCCAGACTTTTCCCATTGGAAAGTTTTGATTCATCTAGATGTCGTTATATGTGGTTGTCCTGATCTTAACTAAATGTAACTCGCTCGGTTTTTATCAATTTTGAATTTACTACCATCTGTGGAACAGTTATTAAATTTGCAATTATAGTTTACAAGTTAGACCCAAGAAATAAATATTGTAATTAAGGTTGATAGGTATAGTTTCACTCAACATATTTTAAAATGACTTCTATAAAGTCATAATTATTATAATGATTCTCCAAAAACTATCTTTGAATATCAGTAGTGAACACTTGAACAGAACTGTTATTACATGTATTTACAAATTGTCAGCAACTTGGACCTTAAAACAAACATAAAATGCTCTTTTTTTCTATGCTCTTTTATTTAATGCGCATTTACGTTTCGGAATACCCTTTTAATAAACAAATACTATTAGGAAACATTTTTGTTCCACAGGTAGACGGACACATACTTAGGTACACAATAGTTAAGTTATAATCCGATTAGTATTTAGTGAAGTCATTTTAAGATATCTTGAATAGAACTATACATCAACGTGATTACTAATTCCATGCTCATACATGCAACATTATGTCAATCTTCCTGTTTCATTGATAATTTTTTAATTAGAAAGTAAATAACCCCCACGCAATAAATTACTTTTATTCGGGCGATAGCATTAAAACAAATATTGCGCTATTTTTTGCAGGATTGATTTCTTACCAGAACTAGTACAAGTTATACATGCATAATGTTAACAACATTAGACATGTGAAACCTATACAATGCTAGCTTACGCTTTGGAATAAAAGCAGGCTTCATTTAACCTAATTTCACTAATACATTGTATTAAAGCGGTTTAGTTCGCCAATAATTCGATGTTAAACAAATTTTCTACAAGAAAAATAATTAAAACGATTAAATTTGCAAATCAGTCATTTCATCTTTATTTACATTTTCTTTTTCACATTATACAAATTATTATATCAAGATATAGAGAAGAAACCTTACTTTAATAAAATCGTGTATCACTAACAAATTTAATATTTAGGTATTTAAAAAGATACAAATATCATTATTAATATTATTAATAAATAGTCTTTTTGGCAGTGCAACAATGATAGTTGCATCGTTATACTTAATGTTACTAATAATAGTAAATAATAAATAAAATACATCGTAGTAATAGTAAAAATTATAAACAATGCCAATGAGGTGCTTAGAAACATTTGCGATGGACGATTCCAGGTCCGGACTCGTCGTATTCCTGCTTCGAGATCCACATCTGCTGGAAGGTGGACAAGGAGGCCAAGATGGAACCGCCGATCCATACTGAGTATTTCCTTTCTGGTGGAGCAATGATTTTGATCTTAATCGTAGATGGCGCTAGAGCAGTGATTTCTTTCTGCATACGATCAGCAATACCTAAAATGGGGGAAAAACCATTAATTTCTAATTATTTCTCATTATTTAATATAACTAACCTGGATACATAGTAGTACCACCGGACAAGACAGTGTTAGCATACAGATCCTTACGAATATCAACGTCGCACTTCATGATTGAATTGTATACAGTCTCGTGGATACCGCAAGATTCCATACCCAAGAACGAGGGTTGGAACAAAGCTTCCGGACATCTAAACCTTTCGTTGCCAATAGTGATAACTTGACCATCGGGAAGTTCGTAACTCTTTTCCAAAGACGTAGAGGAAGCAGCGGTGGCCATTTCCTGCTCGAAGTCCAGGGCAACATAGCAGAGTTTTTCCTTGATATCCCGCACGATTTCCCTTTCAGCCGTTGTCGTGAAGGAATAGCCTCTTTCTGTCAAGATTTTCATGAGGTAGTCAGTCAAGTCGCGTCCAGCAAGATCCAAACGGAGGATAGCGTGAGGAAGGGCGTAACCTTCATAAATCGGTACCGTATGCGAAACACCATCTCCAGAATCCAAGACGATACCGGTGGTCCTACCGGAAGCGTATAGGGAGAGTACGGCTTGAATCGCCACATACATAGCTGGGGTGTTGAAAGTCTCGAACATGATCTGAGTCATCTTCTCCCTGTTAGCTTTAGGATTTAAGGGAGCTTCGGTGAGAAGGATGGGATGTTCTTCTGGCGCTACGCGGAGTTCATTGTAGAAAGTATGATGCCAGATCTTCTCCATATCATCCCAGTTGGTGATGATGCCGTGTTCGATCGGGTATTTTAAGGTGAGGATACCTCTTTTGCTTTGGGCCTCATCACCGACGTAGGAATCCTTCTGTCCCATACCGACCATCACACCCTGATGTCTGGGTCGGCCTACGATTGACGGGAAGACGGCACGGGGAGCGTCATCTCCGGCGAATCCGGCTTTGCACATGCCGGAACCATTGTCGATGACTAAGGCTGCTACATCATCGTCACACATTTTGGTAGATTTTGATTGGACTAATTAAACTGGAACAGACAAAAGTATTTTTTTTTCTCAAACAATACAGATTATTTATTAGACGATTTAAACAATATGGCGATATTGAGTAAAAGATCCAGAGTTATTTTCAACAAAATCTTTCAGTTAGAAGGTGCAGATAAAAATAATTTAATCAATTTTTTTTTTAAATCAGCTTTGTATATTTTTAATTAATTATTTTGTGTTACATTTTTTAATATTTTTTAAAATCTAATAACGGAGCATTTAGGGGGGCTGGTGCGGAGTTAAACAATTTTGTCAGGGGCAAACGCTACTGGACAGATATTTTAAAATTTTATAGAACTAGATTCTGTTTAATTTAAATTTATTTTAAAATTTTATTTAAATTAATTTTAGTTTTATTTTTTTTCTCAAACAGTACAGATTATTTATTAGACGATTTAATCAATATGGCGATATTGAGTAAAAGATGCAGCGTTATTTTCAACAAAATCTTTCAGTTAGAAGGTGCAGATAAAAATAATTTAATTATTTTTTTTTAAATTACCTTTGTATATGTTTAATTAATTATTTTGTGTTACATTTTTTTAATATTTTTTAAAATCTAATAATGGAGCATTTAGGGGGGCTGGTGCAAAGTTAAACAATTTTGTCAGGGTTTTAAAATTTTATAGAAATAGATTCTGTTTAATTTAATTTTATTTTAAAATTTTATTTAAATTAATTTTAGTATTAGATTTTAATTTTCAACTTTTAGCTTTGTAGTGTTTCTATCTGTTTTTATTATGGAAAAATTACAAATTTGAATTTATTTTTTTATTTATTAACTAAAATTTAAAAATAAAAACTATTTTTAAAAATTTTTATTTAATAAAATAAAAAAACAAAGACGATATTATAGAAATTAGATTGAGAGTCTCTATTAATTTATTTACTTAATTTACTTAATTTTAACTTTAAGATTAAATTTAGTTTGTTTTTAAACAAATTTGCATTAAAATTTTATTTATGCAGAACCCCCGGGGGCTCTCATTTTTTTTAATGTAATTTTCTAATTATATGGAACAATACAAATGCCAATAAATTTATACTTTGTAATAGCAGTTAGAAAAATAGAAATTGAATTGAATTTATAAATAAGTCCCCCAGAAATTAATAATAAATTTCATTATTATTTTAACTAATCTTTAAAGAAATAAATTGGTTTTTTTTCTTGAATTACTCACGTAGAACGCTAATACTAAATTTAATAGCTAGTAGCCGCAGTAGCACAGCAAACCTAGCAAAAAAATTAATCACTCAATGTTGTAAAACGTAACACAAAGCTAGAAACACTCCGTTGCGATATTTTCGTATTTTACACCGAAATACACTAAAAATCCGGTTCGCAAACCGTGGTGGAACAAACTTGACGCAACACCAACGCAAACTGCACCTTCGCCGCAAATCGTGGAGTACCGCGCGGACCAACGCTAGGTCCTCGAAATTTGCCACAAATATAAAATAACCACTAACCTATAATATTATGTTTTATTTTTTCTAATCTGGACAGAAGGACCCGGGGTATTGTTTGTGATGTTACGTTGTTAGATCAGAAGTGACTCTCTCCCGTAGGTAGACCACTCTTTTTATATTATGCGACGAATGGGCTATGAATAGTACCGCTGGCCCATGTATGGTGAGATGTGCAAGAGACGCAGACGCACTCCCTCGTCCAAATAAGGCAACAGTGCGGTGTTCTGTGATGGTTCTTTGTGTGAGTGCATGTGTGTATGTGTAGTGTCAGTCAGGGTCTGTGGGAGGGCTAAGCCATCCTGCATTTGTATACGAACGTTCGTACTATGTCTCCGATCAGTATGCGTGCGTTCGTATTAGAGTAATTAGTAGCTACACGCGCGCTAATCAGAGACCAAAATTAGAACTAGCGTTGGACCTCCACCAGGAAGGAAAAAGTATTTCGGGAGTCAACACCACACCAAGATTGGTATTGCGAGCGTGTTCGCGATGGTCACATCTTATTTAGTCAGATTTATCGATTCGTGTGTAGGGATAAACTGGAAAGATTTTGCAACTAATTAGGTCACCAAGTCAAATTTAGGTTCTCTCGAATGGATAATTGACATTCGGCGATTTTTTTAGGATTAATATTTATTTCGAATTGAATATTTAATCTAAATTGTTCCCTAAGCAGAAATCTATTTTTAGTTCCGGATTTCCTATTGGTTTTTCTGCATATAACGGAGGGATTAACGCACTTTCATGTTTATACGTTACAGATTAATGAACTACATGCATAGACAATGTATTCGGGCATATATTAACACTTGCTCTCTTAATTTAAGTGAAATGAACGTATTATATTGATTTTATTATCATAACTGATCTTACTTCTTCATTGCATTTGACATTTCCAAATTGGTAGAATCTCTACTCAAAAGCAGTATCATCGCCATGATGCGATGTTCAGGTGGGAAGGGCATTGACACCTTTGCTTTAGCCATTAATTGGGCTTAGAAGCTTTAATTTTCAAGTCCAAGATTATAAAGGATTAATATGAGAACCTAATATCAACCCCAATGCATTAAGTTTAAACCAAGTCATGGTCTTTGTAAAAGCGTAGCTAGAAAGGAAAATAAGCTTGAATTCTCCAGTGAAGGATTTGGTACCAAAGGTTGCCAGCCGCCGTAAAAGAAGCTCTATTAGATCTAATATATTAGAATGGAACGAAACAAAGTTTTTCACTCAGGAGACTTAGTAGGCCTCTTCTGCAAGATTGATGACTTGCAGGACACATATAGTTTGAGGTTGTGATCGAGGAAGCTATTTCCTCATAATTTGTACGTTTCTTCAAGATTAAAGAAGGCAACACGATGAACCAATACCTGCAGCCAATAAAGATGAAGAAATAAGCCAAAAAGTATCTGTAAAGGAGACTTACATTCTAGAAAATACTGTATAGACAGAATATAAGGAATAACGGAAAAATGTTAACTTTATTAAACCTCTGGGGTTTAGAACGAAATTGCTATAGCATGTGTCTCATTGGCTATAGCAATGAAGTTGCTATTGTTACGCGAAAGATGGAGCAAATCATATCTTGAAATGATCCAAATGGTATTGTTGTAGAAGATGCTAGAAATGTGCGACCGTGTGAAGGCTGTGTAGCGGCACATCACTTAGAAGATCGCCTATACACAATAAACTTCATCAAATGTATCATTATGCAATAGCGATTCATCTACAGCTGTCATTGAACTATAACAGTTTATCACGGAATCACTACTACTAATACTATCTACTCTATTGCTAAAACCATTTACTGATACACCCCAGTGGACCTGCTTCTGATACAAATGAGGTAGTTCCAACAACTGATTCTAAAAATTAGTCCAATGTTGCCTTTAGAAAGTTGGTTAGAAAATATAGCTTCGAGAAGAACTTTATCACGAAGCTAAGGAATAAGGGAGAATGGGAAGAAGAACGATGCACCTACCATCTAAAGGCAAATACCATTAAATGGTTTTAGATGGTATATACGGACGGTTCCAAGATTGATAAGGGAACAGGTGTATTTGGACCAGGAATCAAATACTCAGAGCCTATGGGAACTTACCCCAGCGCTTTCCAGGCAGAGATCAATGCTATTGGAAGATGTGCTCAACTGAATCTTGATAGGAACTATCGGAAGCAAAGCATTGCAATTTTCTCCGATAGTCAAGCAGCCATAATGGCGCTGGATTCTAACACTATCAGATCAAAATGAGTCTGGGAATGCTTAGAGAAACTGAATAATCTAGGCAGAGAAAACGGAGTTGTACTATGCTGGGTACTAGGACACACTGGAATCAGTGGCAACGAGAAAGCTAATTTATTAGCGAAGAAGGCCGCCACGACATCATTTGTGGGACCGTTTGCGGAATAGGGATCAGCACCTAGGAAGGAGAAGCCAAGAACAGGGAGCGAAAACTCAGAGCACCCTCTGGGAAAATCTTCCCGGTCTGAGACATTCCAAGATATTCCTTGGAAACTTCAATAAGCGAAGCACAAGGACGTTGCTGAAATTAAGTAGGAATAAACTAGGTGTACTTGTGGGTTTTCTCACAGGGCACTGCCATCTTGGGGAACACATGACAAGGATAGGTCTGAAACACAATAGCGACTGCAGGTTTTGTGGGGCGAAAAGCGAAAATCCGGAACACCTGATATCCAACTGCGTGGCTGTTGCAGCGGTTCGCGCCAGTCATTTTGGTAAAGATGTCATTGACGAGAGGGAAATACCCTCCTTAAAACCATCACAGCTATTGCAGTTTATTAAAGCACTTGGACTGGATGGGGAGCTATAACTGTAGGGGGGAACAATAGATCATTCGGTTGCAGTGCAACATCACTCTCAACTCAAATTCTAATTCTAATTCTGCCTTTAGAAAACGCAAAATCCAAACTTCTATGCTCATTAAAATAATCTAGTACGAAAATTGGGTTTGTACTAGGAATCTTTATTGTAAATGTCTTTATTGTTCCATTGCCAACAAACAGTATCATAAATTGATTGACAAAACCGTTGAAATGTGTTGATGTGTGTTTGGAATGCTATGTCAATGGTATAGAAGCTACTCTATATAGAAATACCTGTCCACAATTATTATTAGTAGATTTCTCAGTGGCGTAGCCAAGGGGAGGGTCCGAGGGGCCCGGCCTAAATAGATCTGAGGAAAATAACTATCTATTGCAACACTGCACAGTGTTAGCACAGTGCACACTCACACTACATCTGACAGGCGCAGTGGCAAACAGGTTCTCGGTAGTCGGTTGTAGGTCTCTGTAACTGTTAGGGCATTATTTGTTGTATTGAAAATAAATGTAAATGTTTGTTGCGAGTTATACAATTTATTTTTCAAAAGAAATAACCTGTTTCAACGGCATCAGTCGAGAGAAGCTTTTCAACAATGAAACGACTTAAAACATACCTACGAAATAAAACCACTGAGGATCGTTTAACCGGTTTAGCGTTATTGTCGATTAATCGAAATTTAAAAATTGATCATGATGTTGTTTTGAACATGTTTGCTACAAAAAGTAAGAGGCGACTAAACTTTTTAGTATAATTATTATTATTAGTTCAAGTCTTAGAATATTAGGTTTTCTTTTTTTTTTCTTTAACTAAAAGTGAGTAGTTAATTATTAACTATTTATTATCAACTGTGACAACTGTCAGAATTTGGATGATTTAAAAATGTTAAATATACTTTTTCAAAACTTTCGTTCCCTTTTTAGTTCTTCAACCCTTTTGCCTCCCCCTCCCTGCCACCAAAACCAAAATTCTCGCTACGCCACTGGATTTCAATATTCTATTTGTTTGATAATAGTGTTCCCTTCAAATTATAGATTTTATACAAAGAACCCTAATTTTCTAATTCATATGAATTTATTTTTTAATGTGGTTCATTCAAACACAATTTATTTATATTATTAATAACGTAGTTCGAAACATTCTCCTTCATTGATCAGTATTTTTTGCTGCGACTGCAAATGACTCATGACGTTTCTTATGTCCAAAATTTATAGTCCGAATTGGAAATCCTCTTGCAACGTTTGCAATTTTGACATAAATGTCATCAGTATATGTATTTTTATGACCTTCATGTACTTATTTTATGTTGATGATACTTTTTTCCACTTCTAGGTTACTTATAACACTTTTAATTCGACTAAAGATCAATTTATTCCAGAACCTTTACAATTTATTCGGTTTTTGTTACATGACTTCTTCAAAAAACGACTTTATAATCATCAATACACTGGAACGGATAACATAACCGCAGAAACTGCTTTGTCTAAGCATTCTAAAGAATTACGACATAACTTTGATTTTGAAAATGGTAAGATTTAAAAAAAATAAAATAGTTATAAAAGAGAGATTGATATATGAAATGATATACATTAAAAAAGAACTATAAATAATTTTATCAAATTAAGCTCCTAACTAGGTTTTTTGCCATGTTTTTCCTTAGTCCTCGAATAGAATTGTTAGAGCTTGATAAAAAATACAGTGATATCAGGATTTTGTGATTATAAAGTTACATTTTAAAAAAATATCTTAAATTGTAATCATAATTCTATATATCACTGAATTTCTTTGTCTGTAGATAATTTTGTTGATAAGCATGGCTAGTTGTTTATTAATTGACACGAATTAAATGTCAATTTTATTCAACTGAAGAAGTTGTGTAACGAAAACCTATTAAATTGTAAAGGTTCTGGAATAAATTGATCTTTAATCCAATTAAAAGTGTTATAATTGACCTAGAAGTGGAAGAAAGTATCAGCAACATAAAACAAATATCATTACAAATGTGTCAAAATTGTGATCTCAAACTAAGCAATTTTGACAGATTTGTAGTGACATTTATGTCAAAATTCCAGAAGTCCCAACACAAAGGTCATATTTGCAGTTCGAGCTTGAGATTGTGTAATGGCTGGAGCCTAATATTTTGGCATACATAAATGTCACTATAATTGTGTCAAAATCAACAACTCAAGCGGCAACACTGTACTAAGCTTGTGGGCTATAAATATAGACAGTACAATTGATCTCGGGTGACGTTTGAAGCTAGCCTGCGGACATATCCACACAGTTTGCCACCCAATTGCACATAATTATCAGTTTTAAGTTGAATTAATATCAATTTTAATGTCACTGCTGTTATTTGGAAATAATGTCTTTCGGACAGCTTTAGAAAATTTTGGAAGTTTTTTGGACGGAAATCATTCTTGCTTGATGTGGTCAAAGGCGTGTTGCTTTTGGGATATGTCGTTTTACCAGACTTAGCGAAGACAACATCTCGCAGCTGCAGATGCTGCCCCACTGAAGTTTAGGATTGTGTAGGCAGGACACCATTTACACCATCAATCATGCTGGGAAAATACGAGAGTAGAAGTGAGGTGACGTTGCTCTTATTGTTGCCCTTTTAGCTGAGGCTAAAATGCTAACGTGTTTTGTTTATAAGAGATTTTGCGTACAAATCATCAAGGAATTGGTCCATTTACAAATTTGCTTTAGACTTAATCCTTATTTTTTTTTAAATTATGTCACTTAATCAATTTTTTCTTGACCTCACTATTTCTGTTTACAATTCCGGCCATTAAGCACCTACATCTTAAAAATAGAGCGTTTAACTAATCCCGAATATTGCGGACTACAAATATAATTTCCTCGCATTCGAAAAACAATTAATATTTTTAATAGAACTGCTTCTTATATAATTATTTTTCAGAATTAACTACTCAATTTGAGTGGTACAATTTGTTACGGCCAATGTAACCACTTCTAAATATTCAATTTTAACGCAAAATCTATTTTGATTAGTTTTTGATTCGTTTCATTAACTTCCTAATCTAAGTTTTAAAGCAATTTCACCACAAAACAGATTTCATTTTTAAATTATTTCTTTTACAATTACATAACTAAAATCATTCACAGATTTCTATTTAGATGCAATAAACAAACGAACAGAAGCGCATCCATTTAATTCCACAACAGAGATAAAATACCGAACGTGCTTTTGAAGGCAAAACGTTTACATTGCCAAATATTTTTCGTATGATTCCGAAGTTGATGTTTGCGTGTATCACATTTACACAGTTAAATGTGAATGGCATAAAAAAGCACGCTAATGTGGGAAATCCGTTTATATTTAGCAGCTGCGGCGCTTTTATAGTTCTGTGTGAAAAATTTCACGTCTACTGAGCATAGAAACCTTGACTTTGCCTTCTCGGTATTTATAACCAATGGAATTGCGGCATTTTAAGAAAGAATCGTATTTAAGAAAACGTGACGCCGCGTGAGTGCGTCAAATATAATGTGTGTTTATTTTCATTCAAAAAGTTGGCAGCATAATGCAGGAGGTAGAAATATTTTAGTATTACGTATAGTGAAACTATTTAATAGCTTTGATACATGTAGCATTACTTTTCTATTTTTTTTTCTGAATTAATTATTCAAGATTTATGACTAATAAAAACGTATTTAAATGTTATACATAGTTCAAGTTGTGTAAACTAAGGGGAAGACATAATAGATTTTAGATCAATAAAACCATCAGCGCATGGTCTATACCAGAACATTGCCAATATCCTCACTAGGGCATGCATATAAATATGTTTGAGCTTCAATTTTATTGGCACCTGCTTGATGGTCGTTTTAGTTAATGGCAAACTATTGATTCCCTCGCACAATATCCTTTTTTGGGAAAATGTTGACCGACCAAGGCAAAGAAATTGAATCCACAGAACTCGTAACATTTTATGCTTTGCAACAAATTGTAAATCACCTAAAGTCAATCGAAATTCGGGAAATTTGCTAACAGAGGAACTACAAGTCGCTGAATCATTCATTTTAAAACTGATTCAACGTCAGTGTTTTGCAAAGGAATATCAGAAATTACAAAGCCCTAACTCTGACAACAGTCGCTGCAAATTATTATCCCTGTATCCTTTTTTAAACGAACACGGTCTTATCAAAAGGCATCCTCCAATTCTACCTAGTGGACATCATGTTACTGTTACTCGGAACGAACATATTGGTCTCCTTCAAAAAATATTTCTAAAAAACCTTATTTGGTAAAACTGTACAAGAAAACTCATCCACATTGCTTCTTAAATAACCAAAAAACTATATCAAAAATTTAAAGTAGAAAATAACTGAAAACAACGACGAAAAGAATTATTTAATACATTGAAACTGAAGCGTGGTGTCATTTCTCTTACACCATACTGTACACGTATTCAATAGAAGCACATCTTTATCACTTATGCAAGCAAAGCACCACATGTTTGTACGACCTAAAACTACATTAGCGCATTGTATCGTACGAAGTCAATGGCCATACGTTTAAAACATATTCCATAAGTAGGAAAGAGGTATCTTTGCGTTTTTTTTTTTATAATGTTATAGTGTGTTTAATAGCAGTTTTCGATCAGTAAATGAAAATTTAAGTTGAAGGAAAGTCGCGTTAAATGAAAACAATGTAATAATAGTGCAATTATGTTAGGACCCTTTAAGCTCTTTCGTAAAGGCTAGTACAAATTTTATTTCGTTTCTCTCCTAAAAAGTGGTGGTCCTAAAAAGGACCTTCTTGAGAGACAGGAGAAAATGTATTACAGGAAAGGCTCGACGTGTTACCTATTTGCAAGAACACACGCCTGTAATCGTCGGGTAAATCCTGCAGTGATGTCAATTTCTTGCATTACTTCGCGGACGTGATCTACTGCCGCTGTACAGTGTGCGTCGAAGTTTGTGACATGAGAAATAATTTTTTTCTCGTTTACGCTTACAGATAGACCCATGGTGTATTAAATGTTTGTATTATATTATAATTGACGCCTGTGCAATGTTTCTTCAACGGCATGGTCATAAATATGATCTTCTAATCCTGGTAAAATCGAATTACTTTGCATTAATTTGGATATTATGTAATTTACAAATTCTTCCAAAAAGGGATTTTTCCCCATCATTAACGATTCATCAAACTGCACCAAGGACAAGTTATCAAAACCGGTTTAAAATTATGTTTTGGTATACACTGGGAAATACACCACCAAGATTACAGAAATGATATGGGTGTTGCCTGCGCAGATGTTACTTTTTTCCGTCGTGCATTTCCCCATATTGGTGTAACATTTCATATAGCGAGGTATTCTATCTAGTTATACCGGTCGATTTGAGTCACAGGATATTTAAAGCGGTGAGGATGTGAAGGGAGCTACGTCCCCACCAATACACCGTTCATAGACTCATACGCGTCCCCACTTCTTAGCGAATTTTCATACCCCTTACCTCTTCCCGGCTTTATTTATCCTATTTCTCAAAAGGACCGGTATATTTACCTAATCCATGGCTATTACCTTCGTTCAAACCGTTTAACTCCCTCGCGAACATTATCAAAAAGTTGAATAGATTATGCAGGACCATAAAACTCGTGGAGCTAAATGACTTAAATCTTATGTATGTCTTTTTTAGAGTTATTAAGAAAAGAACGGAACAGTTCTTATGAACCGGTTCTCAGATGCCCTGTTCAGTGAGCTGTTCTTCTAGAAGAACTGAACTGGTTCTTTTGTCTTTCAATCCGAAGTGATGATACAATCCAATGACTAGACTGACGTAGCTCTTCGCTTTCGACTCGTTCAATAACGAACAAACGAATAAAATCATTTGGTGATATTCGGCGATTCCGGCTTCGAATGTAATTATAAGGGATTATAATTACATTCGAAGCCGGCAACAGATTTTATGTTATGGTGCGAATCGCGCCATCATTTGTTTATACCACGTACTAAATAAATGAACGCAAACCCCTAGATTAACTGAAGGGAACAGGGGAAAAACGATTTGAGTTTGACATGTCTATTTATAGTTTCAAATCTGCTCTTTCCATTGGCGATATTGCGATGTATGAGAAACCTGTCAAAGTCATGTTAAATCCGGCATAAAAAATGCTTAGGAATAAATGTTTAGGAAGAAGCGATCCAAAAGTCCATCACTTGTATGCGGAAACAATCGAAGATTTCGAGTTAATTAACCAAAAGTCTACTGCAGAAGTTCCCTCTCATTGGGTCGCAGTTTTTAAAGCAGTAAGATGCAACCCCAGCCATTTGATGTGTGTGAATGTACGCAAGAAATGTCCATTCTTGGACGAAGTTTTTGTCACCGATTAATAAAAAATCATGTCCATTTCCATGGTTTTAAATTTTAAAATTGAAATTACTCAAAAGTATATAAATGTGACTTAGATCGTTTTTTCTCTGTACCCTTCAACTGTTTTAAGGGTTTAGATTTGAGCATTTCAATATAGAATCAAGGAAAGCATTCAGCAATATAGGCATAACGGTGTTACATTCCACAATCAATAACCTTTTGATTGCTGACTGACAAATAATTAAATACAATCAATATAAAAATCAGTAAAGCCATGCACTTACGTAATAATAAAATAAAAAACGTGGAGAATTGCCCATCTACCACATTATCAATGATATATTTACACTACTTATACATTAATTAATTTTAATAGATTTGTGAAAATACAATTATTTAGCTTAAAAAATTAATAAATTGCTAAAGGGTAATATTTTAGTAATGGAAATGATGGTGTGTCATAATTTGAGCGGAAAGACAAGTGAATACTAATTTACATGTAATTAACGTATTTATGCTACAATCTGATCAAAAGAACAGGTGAACAGGTTTACGGCACATGACTGCTCCTTGTACATAAATTCGCATATGACGAACAAAGTAGCGTTAATTGGGTTGTCTACGCATAGATTAGTTTTGAAATAGAAAATAATAGTCGGTGGATATGCAGTGTTGATTCATATACATAAAACATCTATAAAAGAATATTCAATACATTTATTTTTTTGCGTTTTATATTCATGTTTAGCTTTTATCGAGGCTTTTACGTTACGTTAAATTAGTGGTGATAAAATTTAAATGTAACATTTAGATGTGAACAAAAGGATGCGCTGATAATTATGTTTGTTTTTAAAAAACTATTGCACTAATTTAACATAGAATATGAGTGCTTCATATTCGTTCACAATTTCGTGGCGCTTGGATGAATTTAGTTTTTTATACAATTTTAGCTTGTGAACGAGCAAAATTGTGGTTGTGGTTTTATAAACAAAAATTGGCACAAATGTTTACAAATATACCTATTTTTGTGCATTTTCAAGGGAATAATTGAGCTTTTAATGCAAATTTTTGTACGGTTTATAGACTGTTTAATTGTTAAGGTCTCGAAATAGTTTTGACCTACAAAAAAGGATAAATAACGCTAAATGTGGTCGTTCACAAATTGACGGTCTAGAACCGGCATATATTAGACGACTTTCGAATGTTACCAAAGATGCTCGAAGATTGCATACGATTGCCATGCACACTTTTGATGGCTCCCACACAAAAAAATCAAGTGCAAATTTTAACTAAGAAGCTAGTAGTTCCTGAAAGGGAATTGACTTTAACAGAAATTTATAAAAATAAAAATATAATCAAATATATGTATATTAGAATACAAATTCAAAATATAAATTGTTTACCGCAAAATTCCCTTTGTAGCAATCGTGATAATTATAAGCGCAATAAACAAAACCAATTCTCCTTTTTTCCGCTGCTTCGTTTTTGTGGATAACACTACTGAAATCCGTGAGGTTATCTAAATTATTTTTCGTTTTAGTAGTTATTACCACAATCTATTCACATTTATGCATCAACCAAAGTCTTGTATTAGGTGAAGTTTCCAGTCCAGCAGTTTTTTCCAAATGAAGCGTTTTATTAATTTATGAACCACTCTGAATTTTCGTAAAAAGAAAAAACAGAAAAGAAGTCAAAATCTTTTTGAGCAGGTGGTGCAGCATTGAATGAAAGTTAGGTTGTCCTGCTGTGGAGAATCATTAGATAGAGTTGAAGAGTTATGAAGATGCGATAAAAACCAATTGAATCTTCTAGAAATTTACATTCTGTTATTGGGGGAAACAAACAAAGGAAGAGTAAAGCAACATTTTACAAGAAATAAAAGATGTTTCTGTAAGGGAAAACGTCTATCCAGAGAAATACCGTTGAAGCAGCTTTATGGTTCTTATTATTAACTTATCTGGTAGTTGTACTTCTACTTACATGCTTTGCTCCTTAGTAATGTTGAATTTCTTCAAATAAGATTCTCTTCGTTTTAAATCAGCAAAGGATGAAAATAAATAAAACGAGAAACATAATTTTTCATTAATATGGTGTATTTCACTTGAATTAGAAGGGAAAAATTTGTACACTA
>SMLS01064196.1:0-15689 GCA_004785975.1 Popillia japonica
CCTCATAAACTTCTAATGAACGGTCTCGCTGGGACACCCTGTATATTATATATATATAAACAAGAGTCCAAATTTATGCCGAGGCAAAATCGAACAAGACAAAAAGCACTTTGTGGGAAAATAAAAAATTAACTAGGAATATCAGCTCAAGCTTTCGTGGATAGAAGTTTACAAAGGAACTCAACGTTTTGATTCTATTGAATAGTTTATTTAATTTTTAAAGTATATCAAATTAAAGAAAAAAGGTAAGGTAGAAGAAGTTGGACGGATTTATTTAAATGTTAAGTTTTATTAATTATTATTATTATTATATTAATTAATTACTTTACATAATAAATCATACCTTTGTAGTACGTATTTGGGAGGAAAAACTTTACGAAACAAAATAGTTAAATTTTCTGTAAAGGAACCTGCCTTAAAAATGTTGGGAAAATAGAGAAAAATAGAGTTACTTTGGAAATTTACTATATATAGCTTCAAAAAAAAATTATTGGGATAGTTTATTAATAACATTAATGTTTAGATGACGATTTTAAAAATGTTTACCATTGTAATAAAATTGTTGTTGGTAAGAAGATAATAACAATATTTAGTTTCATTATATTATTTATTTAAAGGGACATGCTGACTTGGAGACAACAATAAAATAAAAGTTAAAGAAACACAAAAATTAATTATAAATTTATAAAATTTTTAAAAAAATTAATGTAATCGAATAATAATGATGAATAATGATCCATATATCTGCAAGGCAGTGTCTAATTATTGTAAGTGTAATAAATTTCGTAACCTTAATTGTCTTTCTAATTTAATAAAAACGATGCTTTCCACCGGTGCATTTAAATTTTGTGTATTAAACAGTATTTTAAAATGACATCTGCAAATTAAAGTAACCTATGTATGATAACCTTTTATATATGTATTTATATCGGTATATGTATACATTTTCAAGACATAATTTCAATTCTCGTATCTGATCCAGACAATTGCCCGGTGTTTTAAATACTAATACCCCAATAAATCAATTGTATCAATTACCTACAGAAACCGATGCCGACCGAAGACGTACTTGGTCAAACGGTGAGCAGTTTTGATAAACACTGCGCTATAGACGACGACATTAATTCTGTCGGAAGGTGTGCGTCAGGGTGATTGGGCTGTCTTTTCTTCAACTTGTATTGCCCTACTTCTCCCCTCCCCACCAGGGAGTGCCGGTATTAGGAGTTCGGGAGATATCTATCATCCGCTTGCGGTGCCCACTCTTGATCTTCCTTGGTTTATATAAGTCTGCTAAACATGGTCTGTATAGCCCTCCATTTTCCTTCTGCAGATTTCATTTGTTCCACGAGATTTTCCGGTGTCAGTTTTATGCCGAACCAGTTATTTGTTTCTTCTCGCAGGTAATTCCACTTTCGGCACAGGAAGGCTGTGTGTTCAACCGCGTCCTCTTCCCCACAATATATACAGCTAGCATCTACATCTTTTCCGAATCGTAGTACGTACGCTCTAAACACCCTATGCCCTGTCAGGATTTGCGTCAGATAGTAATCCACCTTTCTAAATTTGCAGTTAACCCACGGCTCAAGACGCGGGATAAGCCTTTTTGTCCATTGTGCCTTGCTGTTGTTTTCCTCCCATCGACGCTGCCACTTATTTAGGGTTATGTCTCTCGCAGCTCTCCGGCCTCCCATTTCGTTATATATGCTCCCGCTTTGATGTTAAGAGGTCCAGTAGAAATACGCCAGATACAACTTGAAGCGTCACCGTAGAAGTCGTACGGAATGCTGATGCCACTCTGATGAGCATTTTCCGCTGGAGCTTATCGCACATGTTACGATATACATTTTTGTCCAGTATGTTATGCCATATGGGTGCTCCGTATAAGACGATAGAGTGTACTACCCCATTCAGAACTTGGCGCTTTGCGCTACTCGGCCCCCTGACGTTTGGCATTATTCACGACAACCTACCAGCCCTTTCCTCTGCTTTTTTAATAACATATTTCACATGCTCATCAAAGTATAATCGTTGGTCCAGTATAATTTCAAGTTATTTTAAGCTTTGCTGGGGTACTATTATGGTATTTCCTACGCTGAAAGTCACGTGTGCCCTGTCTCTCGTTCCTTTGAGGATAATTGCCTCCGATTTCTCCGGAGCCAACTCTAGCTTGTTTTCCTCAAGCCAATGCGTAACCCCTTCAGGCATTCATTTCCACACGCTATTAGTTGCTGGGCGTCTTTCGCTTTTATTATTAAGGCAAGATCATCTGCATACCCTATAATACTAGCGCCAGTTGTTAGGTCTACTTGGAAAATACCGTCGAAAAGGATATTCCAAAGCGTGGGACCTAGTAGTGACACTTGTGGTACACCTGCCTCAATTTTAATGCGTTTCTTCCCTAATTGTAGGTACCTGTCGTTCAGATAGTCGCTAATTACGTTGAGCAAATAACCTCGTATGCCCTTCCATTCAAGATTTAGCGTTATTTTATCGCTATGTAAAAGTATTATCCGACATGACTTCGGCGAATGTCGTACCTGTGGATATTGAATTTTATATACTCTACGTATAACTAAAACGGTATCTAGCTGCAAATTTAGAGAAGCCATATCAAAAGCGTGCAACTTAGCGTAGTTAAGGCTGAATAAATAAATAAGTATTAGAAAAATTTTACTTGATCTACTTGCAAGAACTCCTATAGACTGCAAGTGGTAGATACTAGAGCTGTTATCCGGATCCGGATAGTTTTGGATCCGGATAATTTACTATCCGGATATCCGGATCTGTGTGCTATCCGGATCCACTATCCGGGTTTCCTATCCGGATCCACCATCCGCATCCCCTATCCAAAAGCTTGGATCCGCATTCCCTATCCGAAACCTCGGATCCGGATTTGCTATCCGAAACCTTGGATCCGGATCTGCTATCCGAAACCTCACATCCGAATCTGCTATTGAAAATCATCTAATTTGCATTCTTTATGAGGTTTGTATTAATAAGATTATTTTTTTCGCGAGTTCTCGCTAACATTAAAAAAATAGTAAAGAAAAAATGTTTTACATTCCAACATTTTGCTTTGTAAAATAATAAAACAAATCAATATTATTAATTAATATTATAAGTAGCTAATAGATATCGATATGTACAACGTTTTAAGAAGAAAATAACTACCTTTATTGGTATATTAAATAAATAAATAAAATGAAAAATCGGGACCAAAAGGTATTTGGTCTGAAGAGAAACACAAATATAAGGTTTTACTAAATAAATAAGAAATATGAAGAACAATTATGAAACACCAAAAACCCAAACAAAAAAAAGTTTGCAGTGAGGACCTTCCTGCTCAATCCAGGTTTTGGATAGCGGATCCGGATCCTAGGTTTCTAATAGCGCATCCGGATCCGAAATTTCTGATAGCGGATCCGGATCCGAGATTTCGGTTAGTGGATCCGGATCTGAGGTTTTGGATAGCAAATCCGGATCCAAGGATTCGGATATCCGGATCTTAATTTTGTCGGATATCTGCAGCACTAGTAGATACACCTAACTTGACAGGTATTTTGTATGTATGTATTTGGTTTTGTTGAGCTTAATGCATTCCTTTGGTTAAATGTTCCCAGAAGGGTTTTAGCTTGCCCCATGCTGTGGAGGTTCTCCTAATATTTGGATTTTTGCGGTTCTACTGACATTTGAGCTCCAATTTTACACTGCTACTTAGTATGCCGCAAAAATGTTCGTGCCTCCTTCTTAGCGAAATTATATGTTATTCCGTTTCCTTTCACTTCTATGTGTTTCGGAATCCACAATGGGGCTACTTTTTTACTTTTGCCTAGCTCATAGTAGTCTAGTTTGTCTAGACGCTCAAACCATTTTGGAGCTGATAATATTGAAGTTCGCCGTGATAAACCTAATCAAGGGAACTAACCTGTTTGAGTAAAACAAAATTAAGGTAGGAATAATACAATAGGCCTTGCAGGCCGCAGTGTTAGGGATGTTAAAAGACCGTCCTTTCTTTGATCAAAATCAATCAAGGTTTAATACCACTTCAATAGCTACTGTGCGACAGGTTCTCATTGCCCCAGTTATGCATACACGTGCTAAACTTTCCACTTTGGCGAGATTAGCTCTCGCAATGGCCAGATTAGTTGTTTTGTTCCAATCCACTGCTCCATAATTGATCATTGGTTTCACTATTGCTATATATATCTAGAACAGTATATTTGTGTTGCATCCCCAATGATTAACTACAATGCAATACCTGCGAAGTTTCTACAGACCATTAGGGCCTATTTTGTCTCGTTCGTTACTTCAAGCTCATGCTTGGTCTACAACTGGTTATTATCTACGATAAAGCCTAGTTATTTCACCTCTTTCTGTCCTGCCCATCAATTCTTATGGTTTTGAGACTTGATTTCCTTTTTCTTGTAAATGCTATTAAGGCAGTCTTAGTGGGGTTTATATTGGGACCCACTGATTGGCATCACTTTTTTGTCTATGCCACATAGGGTACAAGTACAACTTGTACAAATAGTACAAGTGTTTTAGACTTCTTCTGTTTTTCCAGAACAAAAAAGCTAATATCAAATCAAAGCTAATATTAATACCTTATGGAAATGAGCGTATAAGAAAGCATCGCATTGGGCTTCATTTTCTCGCACTGCTTTGTTGAGTTAAACAAATAGATAGCAGTGATCGTGAACGAATTCTTATTCTATCAGTCAATTGCTTATCGTTATAATTTCTAATCTAGCCTGGACTACTTAAAAGTTATTCACTTTTGTCCGAAACTTTGGCACAAATAATAGTTCTTACTATATATGTATATAGAAGGATCGTAACTTATCGTACTTGACATCTTGAATAATATACGAAAATGATTACTTGAATATGAAAAAAAATATATTTATTACTACTACACTACTGTCTGTTAATTATACTGCTCAAATCACTTAACAGTTGTCTCATATACATATGTATTATATATATATATAAGTGAAAAAAATGCTGGTAACTGTAGTGCCTCTTAAATAATCGAATACGCCGCCGTATCAAACCCAGTAAGTTCGCAATTAGCGGCAGAATGCTATTACTAAAACAAATAATGGAAATCATATTTACAACTCCGGTTCATTTGCAACTACCTATATGGTTGTTGCGTATTCATGTTGATATGGACACATGCAATAGCCCATAATTTGTCGGGATACTGGCCCAATTTCTGTTATTGGGCCCTTATAACAGAAAATACAAATTTTATTTCTTACAGAATTGAATTTATATCCCTAGATATTTAGGTGACGTGCGACTATCTACAGTAGCAGAAGAACATCTCACTTTATAAACTATATAATCGTTGTATCATCGCGTAAACATTTTCAATAGTAGATTTGGCAAAGTTAGTACATATAGTGAATGAACAGATGTTCTAGGTAGCATATTTTGTGTAGTATCGAAGTGTGCCACCAAGCTAAATCTAACCATACAAGTTAAGATGCACTACATTTGTATATTTGTTTATAAATATTAAAACTAATTCTTCGAATTCTTTTGAGCAATGCATTTTTATATAATGCCGAACACAACAAGCACTATTTCACGCACAAAACACCAAACAATCAATACGCATGTATTTAATGGAGATATTTTAGATAGGCTGCGTTCATAGTTTTTCCTTATTATTTTGTTCTTGGAATCGGTGTTATGAAGACACGTAAATTTCTAAATAGTAAATTTATTTTATTGTATATTGTTTTATGTCTTTTAAGGTTCAGTGGCTGTTAGAAAATTATGAGACTGCGGAAGGCGTTTCCTTACCTCGTTCAACTCTATATTCTCATTACCTGCGGCATTGTGCTAATAATAAATTAGAACCAGTTAACGCAGCTTCTTTTGGAAAACTAATACGATCTGTATTTCTTGGATTACGGACTAGAAGACTTGGAACTAGGTAATAGAAATGTTTTAAAATAGTTTTTTTGAAATATATTGATTCAATACATTAGAGGAAATTCCAAATATCACTATTACGGTATACGAGTAAAACCGGGTTCTCCCTTAACTACAATCGAAGATACAACACGTAACTTGTCTTCTGGAATATCTGGAAAAGTTTCTGGAAACGTAAACCGAGGCTTTAAACGGAATAGCGATACATCGGATAATACCATTTCGGTAGGGGTAATATCACAGCATTTGTCGTATTTGGGAGATGGCAGTAATGCCATACCGAATTTTCCAAATATTATATTTACAAGTGCATTACCCAAAGAATGTTCTTATGACGATGTAGATACTTTAAAGTAAGTGCGCCGAAAAATATTTTTACGAAAATAAATGTATGTATATGTATATTTAAATTTTAGATCCATTTACCGAGAACATCTTGAAGCTTTCTTGGATGCTATAATGGGATTAGAATTTGGAACAGTTGAATCTCTTTGGAGAGAATTTTGGCGTTCTCAAGACAATAATAACGGCGACGAATGTGAAGAGGAGAAATATTTATCAAAGTATTCATGTAAATCATGTTTGGTTAATTCAGTAATAACTTTGTTATCTTGCTAGGTCTAAATTATTTGCATTGTGCACATTGGAGCCAATTCAGATATTCATAAGGAACGTAGATCTCACGTTTTATCAAAACCTTATCCAGGTTTTAATTCCCGACGTGTTAAAACCAATACCGGCAACTCTTACTCAATCCATTAGAAATTTCGCAAAAAGTACGTCTTTGCTATCTTAGTCTAGTCTCTTTTAAACTTAATTTTATTTTCATAGGTCTTGAAAATTGGTTAACTACAGCCATGACAGGAGCTCCGCCAGGAATGTTATCGGCAAAATTGTCTGCTGTTTCAGCTTTTAGTTCTAGTTTACGAAGATACACGTCTCTTAATCATCTTGCACAGGCAGCTAGAGCCGTTCTACATAACAGTACTCAAATAGCTCAAATGCTCGCTGACTTAAACCGAGTCGATTTTCACAGCGTTCGTGAACAAGCTTCTTGGGTGTGCCAATGCGATCATGAAATTGTTGCACGATTCGAAGCCGATTTTAAGTTAACTTTACAGCAACAAAATTCCTTAGAACAGTGGGCATCATGGTTGAAGAACGTGGTGAAAAGTGCTTTGAAACCGTACGAAGGAAAAAGTACGTTTTCAAAGGCTGCAAGGCAATTTTTACTGAAGTGGAGCTTTTACAGGTCAGTATCTGTTATAATACGATGGAAATGTAAAATAGAAAAACTGTATTTAGTAATTAGAGCAAAGATAGTTAACTAATTTTAAAACGGCATAGAGGTAAATGTAGTTATTATTAAAAATATAAACATACTGTTAGCAGAAAGCGCAGTTGTTTGAATTAAACAAACTTGAAACTTCTCTATGTTCAAGACATTAACGTGTGAGGCGGAATATGTTGCATTAAATACAAATCAAGAAAAAGCTAACAGAGAATGGCGATCACTTATCGGGAAACAGCTACTCTACAATGATTAAACTATATTAAAGTAATATTTTTCTTTCAGTTCCATGGTTATTCGAGATTTAACATTGAGATCGGCAGCCAGCTTTGGTTCGTTCCACCTTATTCGATTGCTTTATGACGAATATATGTTTTACTTAATTGAACACCAAGTTGCAGAAGCTACGGGAATTGTGCCAATTGCTGTAATGGTTGAAGGCATTGTAAGTACACGTTTTGATTCTAGTTTATCTTTATACTTATGAAATAACTTTTTAGTGTAATACAAATTAAATTTCATTTTCACTATTAATTAAAGTATGATCAATGAAAATAATTTCAGAAGCAAGATACAACCGTCAACAACGTGAATGTATGCGGAAGTGATGTAACTATATGTAACGGCAACTTTAATCAAACTAACTCAAAGTTAGGATGCATTAGTCCAACTGATCCTTCGAAAAGAATGAAAATTAGCTAGCATGGAGAAGGAAAGAAGTGTATCATTAATTTTCATTAGTTTTACAAAAGTGTTATTCTGTGTTAACAATTGTGTGGATGTAACTGTTACATTTTTGAACATTGACAATGTTTTTTTTTTCGGTCGTATTTTACTTTCTAGAATATGTGGGACCATTCAGTTGTGTACGTCCTACGTGTAGATTGGTTTTATGCTTTTTCTTTTGTTCTGTTCTAAAAATACATTATTGTGCAATTTATTGTTTAGATATATTAATATAAAATAATTCATGGCTTTATAAATGAAGAGTGTGGAATACGTACTTTTACAAACATGATTGAATTGTAATTTTTGTGCAAATATATTAGTTCTTTCAGAATGACAAATGAAAATGCGTTTAAGTATAAACTGTTAATAGTTTAAATTGAATAAACTATGCGTGTATAAAAACCATAAGCATTCCATGCTTTTCTTAAGTTATAAATGTATATCTAGAAAGAAAAGTGGAAATTAACTTTCATTTATTATACATTAAGATGAAGAAGAGTCCTATTATCGAGCTTTTACATACGTTAGTAGTGAGGATTGCGAAGCACAAATACGACATGTAATGCTATATACTAAGTTGTCATTTATCAAAATACACGCCAATTTTGAGTTTCCCAAACTCTAAAACCGTTTATATTTTTTGTATCATTAACATTAGTCTTTCGTGCAGATAATCACACTCCTGTAAAAATTAAGAAGAAGATACAGGCGTTACGTTTCTACTCCGTTTTTGGAATAAAATATAATACATAGGGCGTTTGGTTTCTTATCTGCTATAACCTTCCTAGTAACTTACTGGCATACTAATATGTAATGTAATAATAAACGCCTTGACACTTTATAAATGTTCAATTCTGCAAATTTGTGTTTATTACATAGTATTACATAGATACAAATTAAGTAATACATATCTCTAAGTAATACATATTCTCTCTTTTCGTAATATCGTTCATAGGTGGTACATTAATTATATAGCGAACTCCAAGGGGAAATGTGTTATTTTCCAATATGAATTCCTTCAATATTGTTTAATAATACAATTTAATTGATGTAAGTACTTTTTATTGTGATGTATTATAGTTTGTATTATTACATTAATTTAATGATTAGCGATCTGTATTTAATTCTACTAGAGTGGTTATAAATAAGTACATATAGTATGTTATAAGCATTTTTGTTTCACTTTGTACGTTCGAAAGAAAAGCGAGTATTTTGTATCATTTTAAAAGATTGTAAAACGAAAATAAATAAATATCTTATACGATTCAAATTGGGAGTATCTCATCAATACATTAAACTTCTAGTAGCACACATGTGAACTTGGACTTTACATAGGAGATATGTATTATGTACTCTTGAATAACTAAAAACACTTTAAAGCATCATTGTAGTTAGTTTTGGTTTTTTATAGCAATACCTCACTAATGACGTATTCTATATTTTATATGTGCAATGGATTTCCATTTAAGAGATGTTCCATATAAAATTATCTTTAATTTCAGAAAAATGATACTTAATTGACTCTGTTTATCTGGCTTGCGTTCATAATAATCCTTCTTTTTACCAGTCGCTAGTTTACATGTTATGTATGTTAGATCGGTATTTTTAATTCCTACGGCCGAGGAAAATAATATGGCTGGAATACGTTCGTATCATCTATTCTCATCACAATTTAGTGCTGCTCTTACTAATGTAATTCGTTATGTGCAATGCCACGTGGCAGTGAAAATAAATTATATGTCCACTTCTAAAACTACATGATTTACGAATGTAAATGCAATGAATACAACAAAAATTAATCTGATTTTATCTTATGTGTTTAAATAAAAACTTCGGATTTTTTTAGTTACAATTTAAATGAAGTTGGATTTATGAACGTATTCCATTTTCTATCGTATAAAATTTCTTGTACAATTACTATAAAAAGTATACTTAAATGACTAGTCATACTTTGTATATGCACGCGAATCTATTTATGTCATACTGTATAAATACAGCTTCTAGAAAGCGAAAAGAAGATGAAAGTTTTGTATGGTATTATTTTTCTTTTGTGAAAGGTGAGCAAGTACTATTACTTATTATGGATTAAGATATTATGTAAGGAAATATTTTAACGTATGCAGTAATTTGGTTTAGAAACAAATACCTTGCACATACAATACATACTATATAACTTATTTTTATAAAATATGAAAGTATTTATATGCATTTGTATAAAATCGCAGTAGTATTTAGAGAGATAATGTTACGAACGACTATTTTATATTAGTAATTTGTCTGTAAGATCATTATCTGCAACTCAAATCGCGGGGTTGCGAAATTTCAATTGGACTCCAAAAGAAAGTCATCTCCTTCGCTTGCAGTTATAACCAAACTGAGTTGTAGATTGTTAAAATATTGTCTTGAGAACAAAGTGAGCAGGTGGTGTTTTCATTATTGCTTTTTCGTGATAAAGTGCACACCTTCAAACAATTTAATGCACTATTGAGGAATGGCAGAATCGTAATAGAAATACCTAATAACATTTGAAAAATATATATAGACTTTTTTTCTAAATTGACGAAATATTTACCCATACATTTTAAATTTAAAAAAAATCAAATGATTTTTTAAATTTGAATTCCTTTCGGAATATATTTCTATTGGATGAATGTAACATCAATGTAAATGTTAGGTTTTAAAAACATTTTGATTGTGTGACTGCGTTAATATTTGAAGTGGTGTACTTAGGTATCTTTGTAAAAGCAATGTATTTTTAACCAGAGTTTGATAAATGCTATAATAGGCAGAGCTGTGCGTTAGTACAAACAATATTACCTACAAAACAAAAGAAAAAATTTTGCCTTAAAATGCACAATTCTAGTCATAAATGTAATTTGTAAGTGTATTTGTTTTGTGTGAAACAATAATTATGGTGATTTTTTAAACTTAGTTGTTGCACGTTGCATAATTTTTAGTCATTATTTATTCCATTTAAAATAATTTATGGGCAGATATGAACGACTTGAATTGTTTTCTTTATGAATATATTTTTTGGTCGCTTTATATTTTTTTTGTGCAGAAATGCTTTTTCAGTAAAATATATAATTATAAATTAAATGGAGATATCGAACTGAAGTTACACTCTACGCAAATATTGTTGTATTTCGTTTATAGAAAAAACTAAAATAAAGGAATGGTATCTTTTACAAGTCACATGTTCGTTTGATTTCTAACCGGATTTTCAGGTTTATCACTTTCTATAAACGCATTCATTTTTATCAAAATTGTAAGAGGACATTCAGGTAAGTATGGCAGGCACTTAAATAAATTTGATTTTGCATGTGAGGTTTTTTTCAGTTGCTGCTACCATTCTTTTTCTACTTTTATTATATTTGTGAATTTCTTAGATTTTTGTACATGCACAGCTCTTCTAACAAAATACCTAGAATGTTGGTATATTTATTAGTGGACATTTCATTTATTTTTTATGTTAACGAATCAATGTAATACTTCTGATACAGTTCTTTAAAAGTTGTAAATACAAATACGTTTAATGTAATTCTATCATTTGTATACGAATTAAATTATTTAATAGTGATAAGTTATTGCTTATTTAAAGGAGATGATGGCAAAGTTTAGTTCTGGATACAAACCATCACTAATGGCCGTTTGCACCGACTAGTTTAAAGTGTGGCTTATCGTTAAGTAGAGCTTACATGTGGAAATTCTCCACATTTAAGCTCTACTTAACGTTAAGCCACTCTTAAACTCGTCTGTGCAAACGGCCATAAATATCGCTATTGTATTTTTCTATTTATAATATTCCAACGACGTTTATGAATATTGTATGGCCTTTGCTTTCCTAGCTACCTATATAGTAACGATAGTAATATCAATTGATTAAAAGCAACCAAATTTAAATATCGACAGTTAGCGAATGTCATTTTTTAATACATAAGAGTGTAATTAAGAATAGCATTGTGATAGAATAGTACTACTGGACTACAAATTGTTTTTAATCTACAACTTTTCTTGCCGCTTCATAACATTTTTTCCATTATACGGGAATAATTATATTACCGTTGCGATCTTTTCTAAGACAAAATTTGAATTATTTTCAAAGCGCTGCTTTTGAAATGTTTTATGATTCGGAATTTATGAAATATTTTTATACATTGACATTTCATTAGAATTTTTTCAAGGGAAGAATTAATTATGATTTTTTATAGAAATTTTGTAGAGTGAGGGTGAGGTAAAACTTTTCTGGTGTATACAATCATACCTGGAGAATAGCGTTTGTGTGAAAGAATAATTATCGGGGAACTAACAGATTTGATTGCATTAATATGTAATACTGTTACAAACAATTAAAATACGTTAATGTAATCATTCAAATATATTTCCTTTATAAAGAAGTGTTGCCTAGGATACTTGTTTTATATAACAATCAGGGTTGAAAGATTTTAACCGTATATAACGTCATTACAATAGCGCGCAAATCAGGGGTTACATGGCTGTTTTAAAAAGCACTATAGATTTCACAGCACACTAGGGGTACAATACAGCGAAATAAGTATTCTACTGCAATAAACAATGCTAGTGAATGTGTAATATTCCCCGAGTTCTATAATATTTTTCGTTCATATCTATCCAAGATATATCGAAATTAAATTTTTAAATATGTTATTCCCGTAAATGTGTTAACTGATTTCAATAGCAAAATTATTCACTTTCTTGTAAAAATAATTGCCTTTAATACTCAGACGTGCTTACATCGCTTTATTATATTACAGCATATATGTTTTAACATATAATTAACGTGACAACCGTGTTACTGTCTTTTAAAAGATATTCAGACATGTTTCTTGAAAAAAAGGATAGCAGAAAATTGAAACAACCGGTATGCGTATTTCGGATATTATCGCTACACATGTAACTGTACCTATGATGGAGATATCTGGTTTTCGAAACTTTCTCTAAATAATATGTGCAGTAAATATCAAATTTTTCTCTCACTATATTCATTAATTGTAGGTCTATGAACGGTTTAGTATAGTCTCGAAGTATATATTTTCAAATTGTAAGACTACATAAATATTTAATTATTACTTGTATTTATATATTTTACAATCGCAGATTGTGTATAGAAATAAATCGTTCTAGGACTATGATAAATGTAATGTAAAAATTAGTTTTTCATAGTCCATTCTGTTCTGTTTACTTTTATCTCTTAGTGCGTGATATCTTCCCAATATTTCCGATATATGTACATACGTTGTATACCGGTTTATTTATGTTTAGTTAGTGTAGGTCATTCATCAAAGTATCGCTTAAGCAAAAATATTTTTTGAGTTTAAATTTTTTCTTTTCTGTTGATATTTGTAGTAACATTTGTGATCTATATTGTATTAATATAATTTAATTGCTCAAACATGTAATCCATCCAGTAATAAATTAATGGACAAAAATTTTGCAGGGTATAACCACTTCTGTATCAGTACAAGTAAATGTCTTAATGTAATAGTTGTGAGCATTTTGCCATTTTTCTTTAAAGTACAGTTGTTCTGAAATGTAATACGAAATAAAATTTCTATTAAAATATATATTTTCTCTTATTGCATCTTCTTCGAAAGTAAACTTAATAAGAATATGGACGTTTGAACGGAAGAACAGTTGGCCCCGCTAGAGAAAGAGCAGCTATTGATACAGCAGTCATTTCCAAACTTGCGTAAAATAGGCACAAAATTACGTGGAAAGTTACATTGGAGAACCAGGAAGGAATATGTAATGCAAAATTAAGTAACACCAACAAGATGCTCAATGTGGATATACTGAAAGATCTGTACTAGTTGAACACTTACGTAGAGTCGTAAACTATGACATTAATTACAAATAAAGTAATTATTAAAATCTTGGACACAACCACACCATCGGTTGTTGATATGAGAATCGCTAGAAGAAACCGCTTAATTTTAACCGAGAAGTAGGATGCAATATAAGCAATATCTGGCGAGACAGTCGGTGCAACCACAGGACCCTAATGAATGCAAGTCGCCGAACTGCAACGGCTATAAATCAGCGAAGCAAAGAAGAAATAATACTCTAACCACATCAGCCTTTAGAGCTTCTAAACCTAGTGAAGAAGCTGACAGCATTATCAGCGAAACATTCATTCAATATCTAGTTGACCAGTTTTGATTTTCCATTACATTTATAACATACTATATGAACGCCTCCGCATCTTCCTTGAAAGTAAATTTAAGAATATGGAGATTTGAATGGAAGACAAATCAGTTAAGAATAACTACATAATGAAAAAAATCATTTTTTAATGATATATTTTAAGAACAGATAAATTTATTACAAAAATCTCTTCACACTTATCATATAAAAGTTTTAAACGATTAAATTACCAAGCGCCTTCCGCGAAATTTGTTCCTTCAAAGCTAGTAGGCGGCGGAGGAGGCGGTCCTCTTGGCGGGAATGGTGGTCTTTGGCCAGGAAATCCAGGTGGTGGAGGTCTCCAATTTGGTGGCGGAGCTCGACCTGGTGGCGGTGGTGGAGGCAAGCCTCCTTGAAATGGAGGAACGCCACCTGGGGGCATGCCAGGAGGTGGAGGAAAACTTCCAGGATTATTTGCTTGCCATGGTGGAGCCATCATTCTGGGTGGAGGTGGTGGTGCAGTCGTAGCTTGACCAGATGGTGGCATAGGAGGTAAAGGAGGTTGGGCAGAAGCGGCAGTTGTAGTGGCTGCCGTTGGTGGAGCGCCAGGAGGTAGTGGTGGTTGAACTGGTGGTAACGGTGGCGGGGGAATTCCAGCAGGAAATGCTGTTGGAGGAGGTACAGGCGGTGGTGGAGGTGGCTGCATGTTCGTCGGTGTAGGTGGTGGTGGAGGCATCATACCAGCAAGCATTACAGGTGGTGGCGGCGGCGCCATTGTCATTCCTGGAGGCATCATTCCCATTGGAGGAGCGTCAGCAAACAGCTGATGCGGTCTATCAGCTTGCGATAATGGATTTTGTGCTGCCAGTAATCGCTCTGCTGCAGAACCGTGTCGTTCGCCTTTAGCATCTTTTTTGAAGGCATATGAGACAGAGATAGGTCTATTGCAGAGATATTGTCCATTCATGGCTTCTATGGAAGCATCAGAGGCTTCGAAACTGGCAAAATTAATAAATGCAAAACCTTTTGAGTTTCCAGTTTCGGGATCTCTCATTATCTAGAACATACATAATAAAAATTAATCTGCATGTTATATCTAGAAAATTATTATATTATATCAAACATTTAAACTAAACCTAACATTTTCTGTTAAAAAGAGAGTTACAAACACAAATCTGAAAAAGTGGGTAATGATTGCATAAAGTTGCCGCATTATATTTTCAGTATTAATAATAAGGCAACTGGGACTTAAATAACGTAAATAGTGTTAGTTTTTTTTCGTACTACTACCAGGTTAGTCATACCAAAAAATCGTGTTGACCGTCCTTAATTTGTTCTATATATTGAAGTAAAAATATGCAAATTTGTAGGAGAATAATGAAACCAAAGTAAGTAACAAAAAAAGGTAAAGCATTGAATTAGGAGCAAAATAGAATAAAAAATCTCTCAGTGCACTATGGCTGTGTTTAGTAGCATGAAATAATCATAACAGTTTATTTAAATATATGTATGTTCCACATGAAAGTACCACTACATGATTATAGTATCTTTGTTTCATTTTAATTTGTTGTAAGTAGAA
>SMLS01064197.1:0-42801 GCA_004785975.1 Popillia japonica
AAAAAAAAACACTTACCTTCCTCGTGGACAATGAATATTTCCTTACTAGGCGGGGCTGAGTCGTGCGATTGGATACCTATTGTTGCGTTCGTGCAATAATCGAGATCAAAAGCTTTTGAGAATCCATCCACTTCCATTTTATCAGTGACGTTACCTACCGTGTAAGTAAGGCTATACGTTAAATTACATGTTTTCCATTTTTTATCTTGCCATGAAACTCTTAGGGTGTGCATGTACTGGGACGCTAACGCTTGGAATTTATCTGGTGAATGGGTAGCTGTAACAGTAGTCAAGTATGTAGGTTATAGGAAATAATATATTCTTAATTGTATGTGGAGTCATTTTTGATGACTGTAGCCATTTATTTACCTAGTGCAAATGTATCGCTTGTCACCCTCGGTGAAAATATTTTAAAAATCGATGCTCTCATCTTCATCTTCATCTTGAAGCAATATTGTTCAAAAGGAATAATAAAGGATTTATTTGTAGTGCTAAACACCGTGTGGTTGAAGTTTCCTATATCACTGATAACTTGTATGTGGTAATTAAATTTGCAATATCCCAATAGTTCCTGCATTTCCCAAGTTGCGTTACATATTGTTTCATTTACTGTAATGTTCAGGTTACTGGGACCTTCTATTTCGTCAGGCCCTAAACAGACAATATTTAAATGATGGAATGAATATCCTTAGCAACAACATTATATTCATGTATTATACATTTATATATTATGTACATATGTACTTACAATATGATGCATTTACGGACGAAGAATACGTTTTATTTGCATAGGATACGCTTAAAGTAATCGATCCATATAGGCAGTAAGTGATGTCGAAACTTGTAGTTGGTTTCTTCACTTCGTTCGTTATCGGTTCCTGTCCTTCTCTTTCATAAACAACCGTATAACTTAGTGAACATAAGACGTGTTTGGAATGGCGACGCCAGTTCACTATTACTGTTGTGTCGTTTAACTCTGTTTGGAGTTCAAGAACTTCTTCAGCTGAAATGGGTAATATAAATTTGGATATAATCTAGAACAAATACTATTGGATCTAGCACACTCGGTAGAGGTTTGAATTGATTCTAACTCTAAATATGCTACTGGATATTGCAATAATAATAAAAAAAACTGCAGACTAATCAGCTGCCATAGATTATTGAGCAAAAAGTTTGGCGACAACTTATCAGTGTTTCATATAAACTTCAATTTTCCTCAACTTTGGAAAATAGTACTTTTGGAGACATACAAAGAAATTTAAAGCACATCAATTAGCTGCTATAAGTTACCTAAATAAGAAGTAAGCAATTGGCAGAATTGGCCACGGATGTCATATACGTTCAATTGTTTATGTGGAACGCAATCAAATGCACGATTTAGGTAAGTGGCAAAATACTCCAACTGCATAGTGTTTATTTTCGACAAAACTCCTAAATAGCAAATTCTGTGGATGTTCTAGCTCGGGAACCATGTTGACAGCAAATCAACATCAGTAGATATTCAATTTTTTAAATAGCTGAGGACCAAGATAAACTCCTTTTTTCTAAATATGTTACAGGACCCATCGAGCTTCCGTTTTGTCGAATAAAAAGTGACTAATCAGTTCTAGGTATTTGAGACACAATTTTTTGTGCAGCCTTTGCAAAATAAATATTAAATTCCAGAAGGATTCGGCCGGTCGTAGTACGCCTCCGACCGATTGAAGATGTCTTTACCAGTAATTTGAGTAGATGAAAGGCTTTGTCTAGAAATTTCACAAGAGATATAAAAAGATGGAACTACATACATGACCTTCTGTGGGCAACATCCAGCTATAAGAAAGCCTAACCATCGAGAAGTATATCAACCAACCACCACCACCAGGTGAGCACCGGAGCTAGGGTGGTCAAGTAGTGGTGGTTGTTGCTGGACGTTGCCGGACATATACCATTTGGTTCTATGTTCCGATATGTCTTGAACAATTTCTATACATTGCTGAGAACCAAATCCTCCCAAACACGTGCCACAAAATTGTTGTTATTGTACTCTAGCAATTGACAGATTCTTCATGATTTTCTTTTAAAATTGTTTTTAAGGAACGGTAGATACAGCTGGGAGGGCTCTCACGACTCTTTTCCAATTTTGCCAAACATTGAAGGACCGCAAGAAAACAACCGGCGGATGTTATGCACTCTATGTGGCGAGACGTTATAGGGAAGCGCATTCACAGAAGGCTGTTCACTGGTACATTGAGTAGGATTGCCATACGTAGTATAGGAGCTTACGGGACCACATCCACGGAGACACTACTCCTGCTGGCCAGAATATCACCAATCGAGCAAAAAATAAATATTTAGAAGAAAGGCGCAACCAGAAGACAGAGCACAATAGAATGCTGAAAAACTAACAAAAGAGAAGGCCAACGGAGAGGGAAAATCTAAACAGACAAGAAGATTGGTAAAGAACATAGGAGGTAGGATGGACAGCTAAACTATCACGTTACTCCACAGCTGACTTGGCACGCGTGTTTCTGTGCTTACTTGCACCGTATTGACATGGGCCCATCAGAACTGTGTGTGTACTGTCAACAGAGAGATACGGTCGAGCACATCTTTCTCTTCTGTCTGAGGTGTACGTTGCAGAGAAGTCGAGCGGAGGCCAGTTAAGTGAACTAACGCCCGACAATTTGGTTGACAGAATGAAAGCAACTGAAAAACCCTGGAAGTCATGACAAGCAGCATCATTAATTCTGAAGAGAAGGATGAGCGAACAGGACAAGCACTCATCGCCCACGAAAGGAAGTTAGACTGAACACTAGTAACACTACCCACTCGAATGGCAGTTTCGAGCTGAATTCCTTCGCCAAGGTGGTAATTTGACACTACCTGCAGTTCCAGGCTTCCAGGTGTCTTGTTTAAGATTTTTCCTTGTTTAAAAAAACTGCTTTTAAAATGCTTAACGCTTGATCATGTTCAGAATTCCTGAACAAGATCAACGGTGCATCAAAGCAGATGTAAATTTTTTCATCGGTTTCGTCAAAATAAGAAGCAGATTCCTACACCTGGTAGATGTCAAAATATATCTAAATTCATTTTGGCGCATCTCATTCTACAAAATTGGCGGAAAGGTATATGGAATGCTAAATTTTATGGATTTCTGTTCCAATTGTAGTGGCAGATAACCATCTTTAATACCAAGACCTGTGAAACTTCTAGTATCCAAACACGAACTTAATCCTTATTTGATTTGTTACAATTGTGAATCGTCTGATTCAACACTTTCTGATAGTGTAATACTGCTTTTGGTAAAAAGTCAAGAACAAAAAGTAAGCGTGAGCAGATCTAACTGACTCATCCACAACCTCTGACTGCTTCTTCTTCTGATGACATTCTTGGAAATGCTCCTTCTATTTTTATTCAAAGAAAATTCTAACTTTTAAAAGGAAAAAAGTAAAATCTATACTCACGAAGCACTAATCGAGTGCTGGAAACAGGACCAGTTTTATCGTGGTAAATTGTCGCAATATTTAGATAAATTTGAAAGCAATAAGTACTGCTCTGCAAGATAAAGTATTCTTGTATTATAGTATATTTCCGCCTGTGTCCGAAATCAGTTTCAATATCCAGCATATAGTGTATTCGACATTTCTCTAATTCTGCAGGTTTTTTCCACTCGACTACTATACCCTCCTTGTGTATATCATATGTTATAACCGGAGGAGGCACCTCAACCGGTATCTCTAAAATAAGAACGCCATAAACCGACAGTATTGGTTCTACGCCATGTTTATTTACCTTTGTATTGGTGAACGACGTAAGTTTCCGTTAATTCTCCCGAGCTTCCACTCACCCCATGGATTTGTATATTTAAAATTGAGCATGCTTTAAGTCGGGGTATTTCATAATATAAGCTATGAACTGCTGGCACACTGACCTTTTCGCCTGCATCAATCCTATAAAACAGGGCGTAATAAACGTAACAGTTCCGCTGCTCTTCAGGATGATTCCAAGTTATTCTAGTGACGTCCGAAAAACTATTTATTGTGACATTACTTGGCAGACCAACTTCTGTTAAAAGATGGATCGATGTTATTCCGTGAAGGAAAATGTTTATTTATGAAATAGTTAAAGGACTTAATGCTATTTGATAAGCCAGAAAGAATTGAAGGTATTATTTTATCTGAGTCTTTCCGGCAGCATAGGGATGCGCACCACGTTGTTGCAATAAGCCCTTCAATCTTACTTACCAATACAAGTATCTGTCAAATGTATGGCGATGAGAAGACCAAGAATTACAAGTACAATCGCTAGCATGATCGTTACTATCACTATCGTAGCTGCAATATTAATAATCTTAATGAATTCGATCTGTACGAACGCATTCATGTTTTTTGATATTGATATATTGCACATATGAATTAATTTTAGTCAGCAGAAGCCGACTCGTTATTAGAAATGGATAATATATGGCCTTACCAACTCTTCGTGACCAGGAGCGTTCTCTGAGAGCACTGCTGCATTCTTTAAATGAAGGACATAAGTTTACCATATCCTTCAACTTGTCAATGTGAGTATTTTTTACGGTAGTTTTCCAATATACTCCTGCGAAATGAAGATTTGGAGCAAATACTGCAGTATTTTTGAAACAGTGCCCAATACTGTGGCGGTAATCTTGTCAGTAAAATAAAACACTCGTATTATTAATCTTGTAAGTAAACTAATGTCAAATTTTAATCTGACATTACTTAACAATTATCCCCCAACCAGAATCGACTATTACGAATAGATTGCTTAAACAACGTGCCAAATGTCAAAACCCGACATTTATTATGTACTTTGGGAGGTTAAATAAGTAAAAAAACTTAGGCTACCTGCAAACCTTTTAGTAATGACAAACAAGAACTTACCATCATCTGAAACTGAACGCAACTATAATCAGTATAATCGCCAGAATAGCACTAATTATTATAACTTTGACTGAAAAAAAAATTAGTATATTTCGTTTCAGCTATAAAAGATTATTTTAAATAGGTACTTACTAATTCTTTGTGTAAAATTTCTACTCTCGCAGTTTCTTTCGAAGTAACTACTTATTTGGCCCATACTCATATAATGTACTAGTTTTCCTGTAATTGTGATTATACTTTTAAGTATTTCGTCTAAAATATAAGAATTAATTGCTTTCAAAACTAATCCGTCTTGTTTCTTGCCAATGAAATTATATATGTCAGATTTTGACGTTTTCCCAAGAGAAAAAATCGAATAGAAGTAACAACAGATACAAACGTCATACTTTAACCAACAGAAAACCAAAAATAAAGAACATAAGTACTGAAATATATTCTCTGAACCATTCGCATTCGCTGTTGGGTCATTTACTCATATAAAACTACACAAGCATGGATCTGCAGTGGTTATCCGACAAGCAATGCAGCTTGGAAGCCACTTATGTTATATATTGGTATATGAGTTACCGGGGATACAGATAGTCAATAACAGTATGTATTAAAATGTCGTTTTAGTTAATTCAATTAATTTATAATTTGTGTATTTTAATAAAGAAGTAATAGAAATAAAACCTACGTCTTTAATACAATAACATATTTGGAATAAATTTGATCTTTGTTCGAATTGGAGTGTTATAATTATTGACCTAAAAAAGTGGAAAAACTATCAGGAAAATAAGATATTAAACAATATAAAACAAACTGGTAAAAATAGTGATCATAACATTTTATAACTGTTAGATGTATTTGGATAGTTAGAATTGTTAAATATAAAAAGGTTACCAATTTATTATTTGACAGGTGTAAAAAAAAAAAACTTTTTGACAGTTGCGTATATGCAAATTGTAATAAAAAATAATGGACAATATAATTTGACATTCATCAGAAATATTTAGACTTCAATTAAAAAATGATTTTCGTCTTATTGAGCTGTTATAAAAACTATTACATAATCCCAATAACATCACAATAAGATGTGCAAACATTATCGATTTTATAATTTTATGTACCTATTATTGTAAACATGTCAAGAAATTGAAAAAGATTTGCAGTAGTTATTTCAGCAGAGTGGGTAAACTAGATGTTTTGTAAAAGTTTGTTATTGGCATGAACTTAACTGTTATTATCTCCTAAGCTAATGGCATGGAAAACCTAAATTCCAAAAAAATGAATATTTTATGTCCACGCAGTAACGAGAAAATAATATTGTTCAATCGCAGTCCAGCCCTGTTGTTCAAGTGCAACACATAAATGGATAGGCAACAGAGGCAGAACGTTGAGTCACTCACGTGCATTCGTTGCCTTATGTGTACACCTGGATGCAATGGTATCCGCGGACACGTATTTTTTATATTTTGTTCCCTACGGTATACTGACCATCCGCCTATTCGGAACAAAATATTGTTCGGCAGGTGTTTCTCTGTCGATACGTGTCCGGATACCTTTGCATCCAGCTGAACATTATGGCAAGTTACACGAATACTGAGTACATGGACATAATTTTAATCTACGGAGAAACAGTAGTCAATTATTGATTGCCAGTTCATTAGGTAATAATATATCGTTGTACACTAATATTGTAAGTTTCTGTAACGAAAAAACAAAAACACCTGATTCTTACGAAAAAAAAAGCGGTCAAAATGAAGAAAAGCTGTAGTAAATGTGTGACCTTCTCATAAATAAAATATTTTTGAAAAGACTATTTACATGTGCAATTCAGCTGCTTGGTAAACAAATCCATTCATAGAGTACAAGAAGCATTTATTTACATATTATTCAACTTGATAAAAATTATCTGTTTATGTGTATTAGAAACTTTTGCATCGTCCTTTTTTTCTTGTACACACGTGTCAGGCCCACAACATAATTTATTTAACAAAATTTGGTAATTATTAAAGGAAAAATTATTTTAATGTATGATGTATTTTTTTTTGGATTTACCTCTCTTGTGACATTAGTTTTATATTGTTTATTTTTCCGACACTATTCATTTGACACCCTGTATATATATTCGTAAAACACGTGGTTAACGTCATGAAGTTTGAAATAATAGCCAGACACAATTGATAATAACAATTTACTGAAAGGTTAGAATAACTGCAAAACTTAAAACATAAAAATGCAACTTTGCATTTTACCAGAAGTACTTCGACAGTTACTAGAAAAAATCTGCTTTTTCAATCTGACAGGTAACATATATTTTGACGATTATCAATATTGTCAATTCTGACTGTATTGATAATATGACAGCCTTAGATAGATCGTGAAAATTATCCTAAAGCGATGGTGTTATAGTATCAGAAGTTATAAAAAAACTTAATGCTTTTATGGAATGATCGTACAATTTGAACAAACTGTGAAACTTTTACAATTTGAATTGTTAAAATAATTGCTTTGATATATTTTTTTATTGTGAAATTTTCAATAATACAGATTCTACTATTTGACAGTTTTTTTAGAAAAAATTGGGAAGTATCTATCAATATTGAACGAAATAACTACATATTATTATTATACTTTAATTGTGATTTCCATTTGTAAAATTCATTCAGTTGATTTAAGAAAATAAACATGATTTTTTGTAATGTTTAATATAATACCAGCTAGCTATTTATACAAAATATTACAATATCCGATATAATTGCTTTTAAAGAGGCTACATATTTAAAAATCTATGTTCTGCACATGAATATTTTCGTTTAATTTCATCTCCTTCAAACGGTGATGTAGGTCTTATTATAAATTCGGTATACGGACAGAAAGTAGTGCGTAAGATTATTTCACAGCTAGTTATTCCCTTGCATTCGTATTGTTCATTGGTTTCTTCGTTTGTAGCAGTAACAGTAAATAAGTTAGTGCATTGCCTAAGAGATGTGGGTATCTCCCATGATAAAACGGCTGTTATATCTGTCGCCATAATAGATACATTATTAACTGGTTCTAATAAACTTGGATACACTAGAATTAAATTAAATTGATTAATATTCATTCATTACAATCGATGATGATTTTACCTTCTGGATAACTGCAAACACTACCGTGACTTTTTCTATTATTGAAGATTGTTCTCACAGTGACATTTGCATCAATGCAATAAATTAAATCTAAAACTGCAGGCGTTTGAAGCACAGTAATTGTATCGATGCTATATTCGCTTTCAATACTAACTTCATAGCTAAGATTGCACTGTTTCTGCAACGGATTATCAGTCCATATTAGTGCTACAACACTATGCTCTTCAGATGGAATCAAGTATAGACCCTCTACATCGCTAATCGCTACAAAATTATATATATTCCAGCTTGCTAGGCGTAGTCAATTAACTTACTGTCGTAATATCTGGCACGTTCAACTGGTTTCCGGATAAAGCTTGGTAATAAGCCGATTTCTATATCGAAGAAATAGCAAAATTGATCAATTGGGATAGTTATATTTTCAAATTTTGTAGTCGTTGAATAGCTACCCATAGTTGAGTTATAGGTTACTCTATAGCCTAAATTGGGGTCGTACAGTTCCGATTGAATTTGCCATGTTACTTTTACTCCTTTTGCAATATCTTCGAAGATGATTTTCCTCGTATAGGATTCTGTGGCTTCCACTACAAATTATGCCCTTAAGACCAATATAATGATAGTTTAACAATCTTGAAAGTTTGTGTTGCTAAAATACTAACAGAAGTAACCTTGTATAAGTATCCATCTTGAGGTTAGTATAAACATTACAGTAATACATCCAACGAATATAAATATTCCAATGGCTAGAAAAACAAGAGAATACTATCTAACACAATCTAAACAATTATGATTTAAAATTTAGTCAAATTTTAAATCCTTATAATTAAATTTAACGTATTTAAAAGAAAATTTTAAATGGTTACATTCTTTTCTTGTAGTCATCTTCATTTATATCTTATTTCGATAGAATATACACAGGAAATGATTTAATTAACAATATTTCAAGCACAATTCTCAGTTCTAGGGGAATCATTCGTTGCGTATATGACTAAAACCGATTTTTTTATGTATAACTTGAGTTTTAAATCGGGTTTAAATACCTGATAAAAGGGTTTAGAGATAAATAATATTTCACGATATTAATATATGTATTTGCATAAAGGTAATCGCAAATAATACAATGTGAGCTCCTACCCATACACATAAATAAGTACATATTTGTGGTTTAAAACTTATCTATAGTCTGCGCAACTCTGGAGATATCGGCGTTTAACGTTGACTTAAACTTAGAGTTATAAAATCTAAACCTTTTGCAGAATTATTCAAAATCGAAGTTCTTTACACTTAAAAGGTCGTAGTTCTAAAATACCTTGAGCTAAAAGCTAACTGTCACGTGCTTTCCAGATAGCCATATATCTATCCTAATCTCTACCACTTCAAACTCTTCATCATATTCTTCGATTAACAGTCCAAATTTTTTCGGAGAAAAAATCAGGTGGGCATTCTACATGACATTCTAGACCGCATATTGATGTAGTCCTGCAAGTGACATTTAGAATGAAAATATAGTTGTTTTCTGTTATCCAAAAGCTTCACGCATTTGCTTTGAAAATAAACCGAGTTATGTAGATATTTATGAGTTTGATACTGCTTGGATCTTCCAACAATTTTCTTATTTGTAGTCCAACAAAAATAGCAGAATTTCAAGAATGCCTTTCGTAAGCTCGTAAAGATTGCTACAATTGTCAAAGCCAAAGCTATTGTTTCTCAAATTTCGTTCAAGTCTACTGCAAGAGCCAAAGGCACTGATAGAAACCCAGGGATGCTTCGAGCTAGGTTTACTCATTTAATAAATCATCATCCAACATCAGATTTAAACATTTCAACATACATACATTGAATTCTGCATATTGAACTGCTGAGCATAAGAAGTACTGCCTGATCTAAAGGAGAAGATTTTTGTCACCAGTGTCAGAATGTTCAGTGGTGATAGTTTTGATTCCATGAGTTCAGATTACTATACCAAATCGTCATGAGTAGAACTCCTCTAGATTTTGAGCTTCTTCTAAACTACAAAGATTCACTGAATCTCTTGGTGCCGAAGTAGAACACTAATTCACTTTCATCCACAGGACACCAGACACTTGGATAATTCCTGAGTTGAGTTTTATTATCGCCTTGATAGTGACAGCATTGCTGTCGAAACGTGCTGGCATATATCCAAGTGTTTGATGTCCTGTGGGTGACAGTGAATTAGTGCTTTTCTTCTAAACTTTAGTTTATGGCCTTCCGACTCAGTTGCATCTGTAGGAAGAAGTGTACAAGCTGGTCGAGAGTTTATTTTTCTTAGTCTAGGTTCATCTAACCTTACGACCACACTGCCTTTCCGCGTCCCATTCTGGCTAGTCGGCATGAAGATGCGCTGCAGTTTCGTCGGGATCTTCGCAGCTTCTACACTGAAGAAAATTTGCTAAGCCAATGCAGTACAAGTGTTTATTCAGAGTACAGTGCCCAGTCAGGATGCATGTGAGCATTCTTAGTCTGGGCCCGCTCATAGAGACGTTATGTAGCCTGTTCCGATACGGATGAATTCCAAGGATCTTGCAGTGTCTCATTCCAGTAAGCCCCCTCTTGGGTGACCGGTATTTGGCAGCGAGCTGAGTTCTGACGAATGCGTTAGGGCAACCATAGGAACTCCCACACGTCGGTTTCGGTCCTATGGCTAACCGGTCAGAAAGTTTGTTTCCATTAATCTCACCGTAACGCTGTGATGTTCCGCCAGGTGTCTCAGCTTCCTATGGCAATTCAGTATCACTTCGGAATCAAATTTGACAGCTTGTATTGCCTTAAGAGCAATGCCTTCTGCGACCGTCTGGAAGGTTATAATTTCGGAATGGAAAACTGGATGGGAGCTCCATATGTTAACAGATTCACCATCTATTGGTTCCCCATCTTTCTAAATTTCAATGCCTGTATCATTTGGCGTTTTGGAGGCATCTACAAACCAACGAGGAAACCCTTGCTTGGATTTGCCGATGTACACTCATGGTAAGTATGTAGAGATTGGACAGTTCCCATATAACAACGTAGATATTGAAAGTATCCTATCTCTACTTACCATGAGTGTACGTTATAGCAGTCCCCATGGTAGGGATGTCTACTTTATAGTTTCCAGTGAAACTGTAAACGAACTGAAAACAATGGTGTCGTGTTTTCGATGTAGGTGAAGATGTCGGAATGGTCACCGCTTCTACCAGTGAAACCTTTGCATCCACATTTTACCCTGTAGGTCCCCCAGCAGGGTAGCCTCTGATCACAGCGCCAGGAGCAGCGGAGGGAGACCAAATATGGTCTCCGTCGTCGCCGTAGAGGACATGGCCGTGGACGTCGAGGTGATGCCCGCCGGAGTGGGTTACAGAAGAATGTTTACCAGCTGCTCCTTATAAAAGGTGTAAGTTTAGAACTCCAACTCCATATTCCTGTGGTATCAATAACTTAGTCTCGTTCCTACTAATAAATTCAATTTATCCGCCTTCTATTAAAATTAACGTATGAAGTGAGTGCTTTGATAGTTCAATAATTGTAATTTGGCACCTGACACAAATATTTTAATAGTTACAATTGGTTACAATTCTGAGGACTCTCCAAATATTCGTATTTATCTGTAATTCAAATGAGAGAACAGATCTGTTTTTCTATTTGGCGGTTGTTAAAAGGTCAGATCCTAGCCTAACTGTCATTTCTATATACACACATTTGCGTTTATCAAACTAAAAATATATCTATTTGTGAAATGCATTTACTTGATCTAATAAAATGAATATATTTTTTTGTAGTGTTTAATATAATAGCAGCTAACTATCCATACAAGATACCAACAGTTTGACAGCTATCAGAACGTTGAAACTTTTACAATTTTACAACTATCATAAATATTTTGTTTGTGATACTTCGAAATGAAAAAAACACTATAAAACTTGTTACAATAATTGCATTGATATAATTTTTTATTGTCAAATCCTTCAAAACCAGTCTATTATTTGACAGCTTTTAGAAAAAATTGTCTACCTATCAACATCGTATTAAATAACTACGACTGTTGTGCTGGGTGCTGATAGAGGCTGGGAGGAGAGATTCTTATAATGAGAAGATGTATTCCATTTTAATGGAAATACAAACATACACTAAATATCAATAATGACATTTTCTCTAACTGACAGATGATCGATAATCTACTTATGGCTTCCTAATACCTCTTCTTAAAGAACAAAATCATCTAGGTGCTTTCCGTTGACGTTGAGGTCTGCATGTTTCGAGTATTGTTGATGGTACAATGCTGTCATCAAGTGTGATTCAATTGTATCAATATTTACCTGAATTGATGTAGATTGATTTTGAGTAGGAATTTCGAACTCTTCTAATAGAAGGTGCAATGGAAGTTGTTGCGGACTTTTAAAGATCATGGCTGAATCGTTGACGAATTTGGTTGGCATGAGCTCAAATAAGTCTTGATATCTCAGTCAACACGTTGTACATGACATTACCAATATTTTCAATGATCTCGCCTTTAATCCATTTCCATGCGTTTATTTCATATGTCTTAACGTAGACCCTGTTGCCTGGTGCGTACGATCTAGGTTTTGTACCATGTTTCATGTTAAATTGTTTCTTGACCAAAAGCATCTTCAGATTTGGCTTGAGCCTTTTGCTTTGGTGGGGAAAGCATGTGGAATGTTGTCCTAAGTTCTCTTCCTTGTAGTGTCTCTGCTGGATTTTCTCATCTGGACAACGGCTGTTGGGTGTTGTTCGATATGAGAACAGAAATGATCTGATTTGGTTCTTTAGAGATGTTGGAGATGTTCCTCCTTCTGCGATTTTCTTGAGAGCTGTTTTGAATGTTCCAACAAATCGATCAGCTTGTCCGTTAGATTCTGGATGTAATGGTGCCGTTCGTATGTGCTTAATACCATTTCTTAGACAGAATTCCTGGAAAATAACGCTAGTAAATTGAGTTCCGTTATCTGATACAATGCTTTCAGGTATTCCAAAACGTGAAAAAATGTGTTCTAATGCGTTAATTGTAAATTCTGACGTAATTGTTCGCGTTTGAATGACTGGCATCCACGACTATAAACATCAATTGGTCCAGCAAAATCAATGTGAAGTCTTTGCCAGGGGTTGGTAGGAGTTAACCATGATTCCAGTGGAACTTTAATTGGTGTATTTGCAGCTTGCGCACAGTTTGAGCAATTGCGGACAAAATCTGTGATGTCTTGATCCATGTGTGGCCAATAGACATATTTTCGAGCTAAGGATTTCATTCTTTTCTCTCCAGGATGACTTTTATGTAGCTGGTTGAGAATTTCGATTGCGGAAAATCGTTGGAATAACGAGTCGATTTTCGTACATCACACATTCATTGAAAAGTATGAGTGAGTTCCTTCTGGCGGGAAGATCTGATTTGAGAATTTTCTTGAATTCGTTGTTGTGCTGGATGCTGATAGAGGCACAAGATTCTTCTAACGAAAAGATGTATTCTATTTTAATGGAAATACAAACACACTATATAACAATAATGACATTTTCTCTAACTGACAGATGGACAATAATCTAGTCATGGCTTCCTAACAATTACTATTATACTTTAATTGCGATTTCCATGTGAAATTATTTCAGCTGATTTAATAAAATAAACATAATTTTTTGGTAATGTTTAATACAATAAGAGCTAACTATCCATACAAAATATTACAAAATCCGATAAGTAATTCCTGTTGAAGGGGCTACGTACTTAAAATAATCCCATGTTCTGCACATGAATATCTTCGTTTAATTTCATCTCCTTCAAATGGTGATGTAGGTCTTATTATAAATTCAGTATACGGACAGAAAGTAGTGCGTAAGATTATTTCACAGCTAGTTATTCCCTTGCATTCGTTTTGTTCATTGGTTTCTTCGTTTGTAGCAGTAACAGTAAATAAGTTAGTGCATTGCCTAAGAGATGTGGGTATCTCCCATGATAAAAGGGCTGTTATATCTGTCGCCATAATAGATACATTATTAACTGGTTCTAATAAACTTGGATACACTAGAATTAAATTAAAATTATTAATATTCATTCATTACAATCGATGATGATTTTACCTTCTGGATAACTGCAAACACTACCGTGACTTTTTCTATTATTGAAAATTGTTCTAACAGTGACATTCGCATCAATGCAATAAATTAAATCTAAAACTTCAGGCGTTTGAAATACAGTAATTGTATCGATGCTATATTCGCTTTCAATACTAACTTCATAGCTTAGATTGCACTGTTGCTGCAACGGATCACTAGTCCATATTATCGCTACAACGCTGTGCCCTTCAGATGGAATCAAGTATAGACTTTCTACATCGCTAATCGCTACAAAATTATGTAGATTGCAGTTTGCTAGGCGTATAGTAATATTCGAATGAACTTACTGTCGTAATATCTAGCATGTCCAACTGATTTCCGGATTAAGCTTGGTAATAGGTCGATTTCTATGTCAAAGAAGTAGCAAAATGTATCCATTGGGATAGTTATATTTTCATAATTTGTGGTCGTTGAATAACTACCCATAGTTGAGTTATAGGTTACTTTGTACCCTACATTCTCGTAATAGATTTCCGATGGTCTTTGCCATGTTACTCTTACTCCTTCTGCAACTTCTTCGAAGTTGATTTTCCTCGTATAGGATCCTGTGGCTTCCACTACAAAAGATGTCATTAAGATAAAGTATAATGACGGTTAAACAGTTTTGCAAGTTTGCGTTACTGCTAATAAAATACTTACAGAAGTAACCGTGTGTAATTACCAATGTTGTGGACAGTATAAGCATTACAATAATACATCCTGCGAATATAAATATTCCTACGGCTAGAAATAAGAAACAACACTACCTAACACACAATTTTTAAAACCTTATAATAAAACTTAACATATTTAAAAGCAAATTTTAAATGTTTACATGTTTTCCTTGTAGTCATCTCCATTTATTTCTTATTTAGATAGAACATACACTAGAAATAATTTAATTAATAGTATTTCAAGCACAATTTTCAGCTCTAGCGGAATCATTCGTTGCGTATATCACTAAAACCGTTTTTTTTATGTATAGCTGGAATTTTAATAGGGATTAATGTACTGGATAAAAAGGTTTTAAGATAAAAAATGTTTTATGAAATAAATATCTGTATTTGCATAAAGGTAGCCGCAAATAATACAATCTATGCTTCTGAACATCTACATACATACATACATAAATAAATATTTGTCATTTAAAACTTATCTATAGGCTGTTCAATTCTGGAGGTACCACCCTTTGAAGTTGATTTAAATTTAAAATTTCGCCAATGGCCTCTACTAATTTCGTGCAGTTTGCCAGCTAGCTGCGGCTAGCTTAAAGCGGACTTAATTATTTTTCTAGCTAATGTTATGAAAAAAAAACACTTCTTGCAGAATTCTTCAAAATCGAAATTCTTTACACTTAAAGGGTCGTAGTTATGAAATAGTTTCAGTGAAAAGCTTCCTGTAAGGTTTTCCGCAGAGCCAACTATAGCTTTCTTTTAAACTCTGCGTGAAAACTATTATCCTTCTCGTCGACTGCAAGCCCAAAATTATTCGGAAGAAAGTCAAGGCGGCGTTGTAACCGGACAATACTAGCAGTCTTTCTACATCGGATGTTTTTGTAGCTATGTAACAGATTGTTTAAAATCGAAATTTACTGTTAACCAGAAGGTTAACGCAATTGTTCAGCATGTTGCTCATTTACCTGATCATACTAAAAAGTTCTCGCTAAAAGAATAATAACAATGGCGACAAATGCCATCATGGACTGCAACGGTGACAACTTCAACGATAACAAACGTCACTGATGACAAATGGGAATTGTAATAAATGTTTATGGTAACAAACGTGAATTGTGACAAAACACACACCATTATTGGTGTCAAACGTGTGCGGTAGCAAAGGACAAATGCTGATGATAAACTTCAACAGTACAAATGTCGTGAAAAATGTCAAAGGTGACAAACGTCGCTGATGACAGACGTGGACAGTAACAAAAGTGAAATACACACAAACTTCAACGTCAACGGTAACAAATGTCAACCGTGAAAAACGTCAATCTTGAGAAATTTCAACGGTGATAAACGTCAACTGAGTAGATGTCACGTCAAGAGTGACAAATTTCAACAGTGACAAACGTCACTAGTGACAAATGTGAACTTTGGCAAACGTCAACGCTGACAAAGATGAATTGTGATAAACGTCAACGGTGACAAACATTACTGGTGTCAAATATGAACAGTAGAAATGGGAAAATGCTCATAAATTTCAATATATAGTGACAAATTTGAAAGATAACAAACGTTGCTAGTGACAAACGCGAACAGTAACAAACGACAAATACACACAAATTTCATTAGTAAAAAATCTCAATCGTGACAAATGTCAACGCTGACAAACGTGAATTGTCATAAACATCAACGGTGACAAACATTACTGGTGTCAAATATGAACAGTAGCAATAGAAAAATGCTTATAAATTTCAATAGTGACAAATTTGAAAGGTGACAAACGTTGCTAGTGACAAACGCGAACAATAACAAAAGACAAATACAGACAAACTTCATTAGTAAAAAATCTCAATCGTGACAAACGTCAACGCTCACAAACGTGAATTGTGAGAAGCGTCAACGGTGGCAAACATTACTGGTGTCCAATGTGAACTGTAGTAAACGACAAATGCTGATAAATATCAACAATGACAAATGTTAAAGGTGACAAAAGTCATAGGTAACAAACGTGAACAGTAATAAACGACAAATACAAACGTCAACGGTATAAAACATCAATCGTGGAAAACGTCAATCGTGGCACACGTCAACGATAACAAACCTGAACTGAACGTTACTGGTGTCAAATGTGAACAGGAGAAATGGGAAAATGCCTATAAATTTCAACAGTGATAAATGTGAAAGTTGAAAAACGCTACTGGTATCAAACATGTACAGTAGCAAACCGATAAAGTGATAAAAAGCTGATAAACTTGAACAGTGACAGACGGCAATGGTAACAAACGTCAACGGCAACAAACATCAACAGTGGAAAACGTAAATCGTGACAAACGTCAACGGCACCAATGTAAATGGTGCAAATGTCAACGCTGACAAATGTCAACGGTGACAGGCTCAACGGTAACAAACATCAACACCAGATCAACACTGTCAAACGTCAATGGTGACAGCGGCTACAACAATTTAGGAAATCGATTGCAAAGCTTCTCCTTGTTGGATAGAATAAAAAAAAATAGTGATGTAGGAGTTAAATTATGAGTCATATTTTTTTTCTCTATATTTGGTTGTTAAATAAGTGCCTGTATAATATTTCTCGCTGAGTTATACAGAGGACAGCGTTTTTTCTAGAATTAGCTGAAGATGATTCATTTTTTTAATAATTCTTGTTGTTTATCTTGCAATTTACATCGTAGAAGATGAATACAATATTCTATAAATAATTTCTTTAATATAAAATTTTAAAATACGTCATTTATTTCAAGCTAAAAAATATACAAATCTGTGTATGTAAGTACATAACAACTGATAAAATATAGTATCTATAATACAAAATAGCGTAGAAAGCTACATAAAATCATAAATTAAAGATATGCATAAAGTTAGCAACAAAAGAGAATATTTTTCTAATTGGTCTTACAATTAGACATATGTACAACTACTATGGCGGGAATAGTTTAACAATAGTTGAATATTTTTAAACAGACGAAGAAATAGTTTTATTAAAATATCATTCTAGTAAAAAAAATAATTTAAAATAAATAATATACTATTTACACCAATAAAAATGTTGCATTTTAGTAGAACGCTACACCTGTATTGAACTAAACCAAAGCACACGAATACCTCGTTTCAATTGCATCTCCTTCTATTGGTAACGTTGGCTTAATTGTAAAATTGGTGTAAGGGCAAAAAGAAGATAAACTAATCTCGCAACCAGTTACTCCTAGGCATTCACTCTGTTCATTGATATCTTCATTTATAGCGGTAACATTAAACAAGTCAGTACATTTCTGGAGGGATTCTGCAACTTCCCATGATACAAAAGCTGTTGTGTCTATTGTGTTAATAACCACATTGTTGACCGGTTCTAATGAAGTTGGATATACTAAAATTAAATTTATTAATGTAAGTAGGTAATATTCAAATTTTTATGCTATTTAAGTCTGCAATTATTACCTTCTGCGCTAACGACGCTACTTTGGCCTGTTCTAGCGTTAAAAGTTGTTCTTACACTTACGGTTGTGTTAACGCAATAAACCAAAGGATATCTTCTCTGCGGGAAGATTGTTGGAATTATTATCCCGCTACTACCTTGTTGTATAGTAACCTGATATCTTAGATCACATAATTCTCTCACCGGATCGTCACTCCATGTGGCTATCATGGTATCATTTTCTTCGAACGAGGTCAATTCTAGATCGCTCACGCTATCTATTTCTATTAAAAAGACTTTGTTTTAAAGATCAGATTTTAATAGAATTGAGGAGAACTAACCTATAGTCCAATACGGATTATATCTTATGATTTCTATGACGCTTTCTCCAGCAACTCCGTATACTATGACATCAACTGAATAGCAGAAAGAGGATCTGTAAATTTCGAATGCAGGTTCCTCGGTCTCAACCGTGGTTGTGCCTCTATCCGTTTCAAAAACTACATGGTAGCTAATATTGCAGGTACCAATAGGTATTACTGGCTCCCACTTGGTTTCTCGCCTATTAATCCATGCTGTAGTGGTTGTATTTCTGGGCCATTCTAGTTTTTGAGGATCTGAGAAAGATTATCAGTAAAAATTCAGAATTGCTTAAGAAAGTTGTTATGCTTACATTGTGTTGCGTCTATACTTATAGAAACTGGGAAAAATTTACCGTCCAAGAGATTGATAGGGTAGATTGTTAAGGTACTCATTGTGCAATAGACAAAATCAAAACTAGCTTCTGGAGTCGTTACATTAAACACCTGATTTCCATCAGGACTTTGATATTCAACTTTATACGCTAAAGAGCACCATTGTTCATTTGGGTCTGTCCAGTTTACAACCAATGTTGACGGAGATGTATTTGATTCTACAGAAAATTCAACAACTGGGTCTCTATCTAAAGAATAAGGATTATTATTTAAAAAAGCGATTTCTAAATACTTCACAACTTACTTTCATAGTACATGGCTTCACCGAATGAATTACGTGAAAGGGTCGTTAATGGTGTAACTCTAATACCGAAATAGTAGCAGAATGTATCGTCTGGAATGGTTACAGATTCTGTGCTTGCCGTCGTAGAAAATTCACCCATTGTTGAGTTGTAAGTTATTTGATAGCCTGGATTGCATTCCACCATTTCGAATGGTTTTTGCCATGTTACACGAATCCCGTCTTCAACTGCTTCAAATTCGAATCCTGTAATTTCGATTTCGGTGGCCCCCACTGAAAATTATAATTTTAAAACTGTAGCAAATTACAAATTCTGGAAGACAATTCCTTAATCTAATTTGACTTACAGAAACATTGATTCCTACGACTTAATAGTATAGCTAATGTAATTATGATGGCAATGAATCCAACAAAAACGAATATTCCAATAACTAAAATCATTATCATTGTTTAGATTTCTTTTATTTAGCCTATTACTAATAAGAGTTTACTAACCTGTATATATATTTTTCCTTTGTGCTTCTGTCATTGTAAATTCTTTTAACAAATTTTCAAAGACCGTCTAAGGTGTAGTTATCCGTATAATGTATCACGTACTTCGAGGTGTTTTCGTTTTTGTTGGCAATATATAGGAGATGTGCACTAGATAAAAAATATTTTGAGATAAAATTAATTATCTCGCAAAGTACGTCAATACCTGATTACTAGAAGTCAGGAAGTTTGTAACATTTGCAATTAATAACAAGGGCGTCATGTTGTCGTCAATTTTCTTATAAGATTATTTTGTTCATTGGATTACTATATTTGATGATTACACCGTGTTCTTTAATAATTTGCTAAAAAAACACACATCTGCTTTGATATCAAGAATAATATTTTGCCAGATCAGCTGCTTCCAAGACTGCTTAGGGTCTTCAGAATTTTCCTATACCAAACTCAATGGGATTATAACATAAGTCATTATTATTTTACTAAACAAGCAACACAATAACACATTAATAGTAAGGTAAACAGAGATAAACATAAGCCAAATACATTTTTTTTCTAAGAGTTTGTACGAATTCTTATGAATCAATAAAATTTATTAGTGGAATTAAATTGTTTGTAAAATTGACCAATTTTATCAAACAAAATTTTCTATCATTACTAAAGCCAAACGATTTTATCGATATACCCAAATGGATAGAATGTTTGGTTAGAATTCTGCATTCAACTGGCATTTATCACATCACAAAACATATTTGACGGTTTATCCAAAACAATTGAAAAATTAGGATGATAAAGTTATAATTTGGTGAGGCATTTCAGGAAATAACTATGTTTGAATATACAGGGTGTCTCAGCGAGACAGTTCATTACAAGTTTATGGGGTTCTGGCCAAAATATAAATTTGAAAATTTAGAATCATAATTGTGGATTGTGTTCTCTTTTTAGCCATCAACTCTGTTGTTTTAAATTGAACACCCTATATATTGTTACGTATTTGGATTTACCTATTATTAGCTTAATGATTACCTTTAACTTTTGCAATTTGATTTGGACTTCTTGTAGTTATTCGATATTTTCTAAACAATATGCTATAGCGGACATTTATTTAAAAAATCAGAGAATACTCGATTTTTCGAACACTAATTTTGGATTCATAATATGCTTAAACAACATGTTGGAGTAGGTTTTGGCGGCGAGGACGGCTGTGTATATCGTACGGTCACTTTACTACGACAGGCTAACTTTTCGACATTTTGAAGACCCATAACTTAACCGATACTTGTCTAGTGTGCCATGGAAAACAAACTTTCGCAAAGATTTATTGTCAAAGTCTAACGTCAAAGTTACATTTGTCGTTTAATTCTTATTGCAAGATATATTGTATAAGCTTACCTAGAACTTTAGGTAGGTGCTTCAGCTAGAATTTAGCTAAAAGGTATTGGTCTGCTACTTCAAGGAGTCAAATATAAAGATTACGAATGTGACTAGTTTTACAAGATTATTCTGATCTGCCGTTGAAACGGCAAAAAGTACTACGACGTTGAGGAGTGGTCTGTGGAGAAATCGTATATGCTAGTAGAGAAATAGTGGTAGACGATTCGCTGGAAAAAGAAAGTTTAAAGATGACATTTTTATCGGTTCATAAATCAGTAACTAACTTGAATGAGTTAATATTTCACGCAAAGCTAACTAATTTAAAGTTAATCGGGTTGGTTAAAATTAAAGGCTATTATTTAAGATTTTTGACAGTGCAAGATGAAAATTACGTTGCTGTAATATCTGATTTATTAAGCAACACTTTCTAAATTTAGGAGATATAAGGAGTGAATAAAATAAACTTTTTCACCAAGATATCTTTAGCACGAAAGGAAGTAAGCCATCATCTTTTCGCTAGAGACTGCTAGTGAAGATTGAAAGAAAAAGGAAATTCCAGAGAAGAAGAGAACGCAGAAATCTAAACAATTTGATTGTTATGCAACTTGAGTACCTACAATGATTTGGTAGACATATTGGCAGTCAGTCAGTCAGAATTCAAACCAAAGAGAGATATTGCAGCACCAACAAGGAAAAAGTATTTAAAGTATGAAAAAATAGAAGAATATGCTTTTTGAAAACCACAAAATAATTTCGATAAGATCCTTTGACCAATCTGGGTTGTTTTTCTTAAAGTTTTAGTAGCATCTTGTCTAGTTGGTTACAGCAAAGTTTTGCTGTGATTGATGAGCCTGATATCATGAAATAGTAATGACATCAAACAAACTTCCAAACGCTTTTGCTTCTGTTTCTGGTTCAATTCATGAGAAACACACTTAATATCTAACTACATACGTACGTCTGTTGTAGAAGTTAGTTTCTACAATTTGAATTTCATTTTTTATTTGTGTTGACAATCCAGTCACATGTGTATGTTGTTTGAAGTTGACGTATTATAAATATATTGAAAAAGTATTGTATCGTTAGTGTGGCTCGTTTTAAGTAAACTTATTAAGCAGTTAATTCTATTTTATTGTGAAAGCAATCACAGCGCACACAAAGCTCTGTTACAACAGGTTATTGGCCCAGATATCCCATAAATAGAGTAGTTGAAGTAAAAACGAAACGTAACGGTTGCTAAGTGGTTTAATAAGGAAATGGCAGGAACTCTGGAAGAGCGAACAAAAATTCCGTTATTTGATGGAAGTAATTTTAACAATTGGAAGTTTCGTATGGAGATCCTACTGGAAGAGTTAGAACTATTGGAATTAATCGATGAGCCCTATACACAAAAAGTTAAGTTTTTAGAAACAGATACAACTGACGTTAAGGCAAGTAAAGAAGCTGATTTGGAAAAATTAAAGAAGAGAGATAGGAAATGTAGACTGCAAATTGTGCAAAGAATAGCTGATACACACCTAGAGTATGTGAAAGATACGGGAAGTGCATTTGAGATGTGGTCAACTTTATTGAAAACCTTTGAACGTAGGAGAATAGCTAGGCAGTTACTAATCAGGAAGTCTCTCCTGACCTTAAAGTTTGTAAATACTCAGTCAATGGAAGCACATTTTCTTAAATTTGACACATTGATAAGAGAATTACGTTCTACAGGAGCTACGTTAGAAGAATCAGATGTTGTGTGTCATTTATTATTGACAATGCCAAGTGAGTACGACACGATTGTTACAGCACTTGAAACACTCTCAGCAGAGAACTTGACCTTGTCATTTGCGAAAAATCGACTTTTGGAAGAAGAATCGAAAAAAAGAAGTTTTAAACCAAAAGTGAAAAGTGAAAATCAACAGAACATTGCATTTGTAACTTCAACCAAACGAAATACAGTTAGAGGTAATGCAGAAAAGTTTAAATTTAAGTGCTACAACTGTGGCATAGTTGGTCATAAGAGATCGGAATGTAAGAAACCTCAAAAACGGAATGATTTTAAGAATTCAAATGCAGAGGCAAAGGCAGCAGTGGCTAAGCCAAGTGAAGAAGAATGTTATTGTTTTCCAGCAATGAATGGAAGTAGCGGGATTCATAACATAAATTGGTTTTTGGATTCAGGAGCATCTGAACATTTGATACAAAATGATCAATATTTGGAAAATGTACGGTTATTAGAAAATAAAATAAAAATAAAGAGCGCCAAGTCCGGACAGATTCTACAGGCAGAAAAGATTGGAGACATAAAAATAAAAACTGTTGTTGGTGAATCTGAAATACCTATTATAATTAAAGATGTTTTATTTGTTCCAGGCCTTGAATTAAATCTATTATCTGTACGTAAACTTGAGATGAATGGCCTAAAAATAGTTTTTGAAAAGGGCAAAGGACAGATAATGAAAGGTACAAAGATTTTAGCTATTGCTCTAAGAAATGACAAACTGTATGAGGTACAACTTTCAACAAATACTGTTCATGCTTGCTATGTTAATGACAACCAAGCAAAGCTGTGGCATAGACGGTTAGGTCACATGAGTGTTGGAAATATGAGACAATTACAGAAAGTGGCTGAAGGAGTAAGCTATAATCTAAAAGATCTGGCAGATAAAGTTTGTTCGACTTGTATAGAAGGGAAGCAGTGCTGTTTACCACACAACCACGTACATGTAAAAGCAAAACGCCCACTTGAACGGATACATAGTGATCTATTTGGACCTATTAAACCTGAATCTTATGATGGAAATCGATATGTTTTGGTATTTATAGATGACTTTACACATTTTTCAGTTGTCTACCTATTGAAGAATAAAGGAGAAGTTTTTAAATATTTTAAAATGTACGAGGCAATGGTAACCGCTCATTTCAATAAGAAGATTAGCAAGTTTCGATGTGATAACGGACGCGAATATCTCACAAATGATGTCAAACAACATTTCATAAAGAAAGGAATTCAAATGGAATGTACGATTAGGTATACACCACAACAAAATGGTTTGGCTGAACGAATGAACCGAACAATAATAGAAAAAGCACGTTGTTTACTATTGGAATCAAAACTTGAAAAAGATATGTGGACGGAAGCAGTGGTTACAGCTACATATTTGATAAACCGAAGCCCCACAAGAGTACTTGATGGAAAGACCCCAGCAGAATTATGGTTTGGAGAAAAACCTAATTTGACGAAATTAAGAGTTTTTGGTAGTTTGGCTTACTTACATCTACCAAAAGAAATAAACTACGGGAAATTTGCTTCAAGAACTATGCGATGTATTTTTGTAGGCTATTGTCCAAATGGTTATAGACTATGGAATCCAAAAGAAAATAAAATTATGTATGGAAGAGACGTAGTATTTGACGAAACAAAAAGTGTTAAGGATATGGAATATAGCTTCTCAGAAGAGGAATATGATACAGAACGAAATGAAGAGAAGGAAATAGAAGAAAGCACAGCAAATGGAGAAACTTACAGAATCGTAACAGATAAGGAAACTATTGAAAGTGAAAACACCAAAGAAGCAGAAGAAGTATTTCGAAGAAGTTCAAGATCAAGAAATCCACCACAATATCTTGATGACTATGTAACATTAGCCTTACATGCAGAACATTATGTGGAAGATATTCCCCAAAGTTTCCAAGAAATACACGAAAGAGAAGATAAAGAGAAATGGAATGAGGCAATGAAAGAAGAAATAACTTCTCTTGAAAGAAATAATACCTGGACACTTACAAAATGTCCACCTGGAAAGAAAGCAATATCAAATAAATGGGTCTTCAGAATAAAAAGAGATGAAGAAGGAAACATTGATCGATATAAGGCCAGACTAGTGGTCAAAGGTTGTTCACAACGTAAGGGTTTTGACTACACAGAAACCTATGCACCAGTAGCCAGGTTAGTAACCATAAGAGTATTATTATCAATAATCAATAAAAAGGAATTATTGGTAATACAACTTGATGTGAAGAATGCATTTTTACATGGAACTATTAGTGAAGAGATATATATGGTACAGCCTGAAGGTTTCAATACCAAAGATAAAAATCTTGTTTGTCGTCTAAACAAAGCTTTATATGGTCTAAAGCAAGCACCCAGAGCATGGAATAATAGATTTCATACATTCGTTACAACAATGGGCTTTACAAGATCACAATATGATATGTGTCTATATTTGAAAGTTACCGAAGAATTAGAACTTTATTTACTACTATACGTTGACGATATAATATTAACTGGAAATGACGCAATGGAGTTGAACTCGATTAAAGATACGCTAAGTTTGGAATTTAACATGACAGATATGGGGAAGCTAAAAGCCTTTCTTGGCGTAAAAATCGATATAAGATCTGATGGAATATTCTTATCTCAGAGGGTTTACATTCAAAATCTATTGAAACGATTTGGTATGGAAAATTGCGATCCGATACGAAAAAGGTCAAGTCCAAGCCAAACACGATGAAGACGCGGTCATAGAAGAAAAACCTTACAGGGAACTTGTAGGTTGTTTGAGTTATCTGACATTGAATACCAGGCCGGATATTTGTGCTGCAGTTAACTATTACAGTCGCTTTCAAAGTTTGCCTACAGAATCGCACTGGAAAGGATTGAAGAGGATTTTACGTTACCTATGTGGAACCATGAATCTTGGCTTGTTTTATGGCAAGACTGAAAAGAATATACTAGTTGGATATGCAGATTCCGATTGGGCGAGTGATACAAGTAGAAAATCTACCACCGGTTACTTATTCAAAGTTTTTGGATCAACAGTATGTTGGCAAACAAAGAAGCAATCTTCGATTGCTTTATCATCGACAGAAGCGGAATACGTTGCTCTAGCGATGGCTGCTACTGAATTCGTATGGCTGAAAAACTTATTAAAAGAATTTAATATTGAAACAGGAGTCGTGACTATTTATGAAGACAATCAGTCCTGTATTCATCTGCTACAGAAGTTTGAACACCAACGTTTAAAGCATATAGATGTGAAATATAACTTCATCAGAAATTTAGTTCTTGCAGAAGAAATTAAAGTGCAATATATGTGTACCAAAGAACAGACAGCTGACTGCCTTACGAAACCCTTACCAGCACCGCAATTTGAGAAGTTAAGAAGTGCCATGGGGATGTGCAACGTATAATTATTTGAACTTCAAATTGAAGGGGGGTGTTGTAGAAGTTAGTTTCTACAATTTGAATTTCATTTTTTATTTGTGTTGACAATCCAGTCACATGTGTATGTTGTTTGAAGTTGACGTATTATAAATATATTGAAAAAGTATTGTATCGTTAGTGTGGCTCGTTTTAAGTAAACTTATTAAGCAGTTAATTCTATTTTATTGTGAAAGCAATCACAGCGCACACAAAGCTCTGTTACAACAACGTCATTATTGGTCTTTGATGCTGCGCGACCGCGTGGGTAATTTCTGAGGTAAAAGTTACCAATACGAGATTTGGCAAACCTATTTGATACTGTCACTATTTGACACTATTTAGATATTAGTTTCGTGCACTCTACAATGCTGTTCGAACCGAAAGGAAAGTGAGTCCTTAAAGGCAAAATATCAATATCAGGGGATTTGGCGAGATGTGGAACCAAGGTACCCAGGTACAAATTAAATAAATAATTTAAATTCGATTCAGCAATATATTTAAATAATATATTAAAGCGGCTGATTTTTACTACACACAAATCTCTTCGTCAGTGCTTTTCCTTTTATCGGTGATGTTGGTCTTATTATAAACTGACTGCTGGGACAAAACGAAGATAAATTCAGTTCGCAATTTGCAGTCCCTTGACATTTAGCGTTTTCACCCGTATTTTCATTCCATGCAAGCACCGTATATAAATCAACGCAGCTTTCTGCAGATTTAGGTGGATTCCACGATATAACCGCAGATGTTGCTGTTGTATTAATAGATATATCAGCAATTGGAGGTAATGAATCAGGATAATCTGTTAGATAATGTATATTAGTTGATTTTGACATTATTTCGTGGAATTCGTTCTTACCTCCCGGAATTGTGATGTTGCTATCTTCACTTCTGATATCACCGGACTTTGGGATTACATTCACAGTTACATTAATGCAATAAAGTGATTCTGTAGTTGCTATAGGTTGATTTACAGTATATATTTTGGTTCCTTTTGTGCTGTTGAAAGTTACTTCATATTTTATGTGGCATTGTTCCTGTAAGGGATTGCCAGTCCACGTAGCTATTAAACTGCCGTTAGTATTAGATGCAACTAGGTCTTTAACAGGCGCCATAGCTATACATAGTACATGAATATGATGTGTTAACTAAATCCAAAAAAAATATAAGTATTATTTTTTTTTACTTACTGTATGTCACAGAAGATTGACTGGTGTCTTTGTTATTCACATCTTTACTTTCTATTGTAAGTGTTACTTTGAAACAGTAGAATTTTCGAGATAAATTAGTTTCAATATTCGGAGGTATTTCCCTATACGTGGATGTATCTGTTGTTAACACTGCTCGATAGTGCTCCATTATACATTGTTCTATTGGTGAAGTAGTATTCCAATATACTTCTATATAGTCATCGTATGAGCTGAAGTACACATATGGAGCTCCAAAAGGCTGTATTAGATCTAGAATAAGATTAAACATTGATTATTTTTTTATCTAGATTTAAAATATATTTAAATAAAAAATTATGATTTCAATACTGCATCTGCTTACTTGTACAATTATTCCTGTCATCCGAAACAGTGCCATTATTATTACCTATAAGATTCTCATTATTCGCACCACCTCCGTTTGGAGGAAGTGTTAAAGCCAGTATAATGATTATGCCAATACATCCAACAGATATAAATAGTCCCAACACTGTAAAAAAGGTAAACACTGTATAGTAAAGCTAAAATAACCAAGAAGTTAAAAATAATCTACTAAAGACTTAACAAAAAGTTTAAAGCCAATACAAATTTTGTATATTCATACTTACGTAATTTAATTCTAGACATTTTAATTAGAAGTCGTATTATCAACGCACTTGTAGGAAAATTAATTTCAATACTAAACGAAATAGAATGGATAGTAGTAGTAGTAATGGATTATTTACGTCGTGGGTATTCACATATATACATACATAGTCACCGACGGATGCGGTAAGTATTCACGATTAAGAAGTCTGTGATATAATTGTTATATCTATTTCGCAGTTATGTACGTACATACATTACATATACATATGAATGTACACATATGTATAAAGGCGGATTTTTCCTTGTAAGCAATGTATCTATGTTATAGAAAATCACAAACACGAAACGTTCAGAGTGAAAAATTTATGTCGGTTGCCTATGTAGTTTCGACATGAATATTGATCATGCAAGTCTGTTTATATGTATGTAAGTGAGTGTATACAAGTGTATATACACGCAGACAAAATTTTGTTCCAGTTTTTCTTTAGACGTGAACCAAGGCCGCGAAGTGCGTCTAAAATTTAAACACTTCTGTTGTCCTTATTGCTGTGTTCTTTTTAAAGAAAAAGTATTGGATATTAGTCCAATTGCAAATTTCCCCATTTTAGTTTTCAACATTTTTTATACAAACGAGTGAGCGTCTTCTCTAACATTGTATGCTGTGAAATTGTATACTGCATGACAGAAAAATTTCAACATCTGGAAACTAAGCGTCTTTTTTTGACCGAACATAAAAATATTTAAAGTAACACATCGGTGGATAATTCCAGAGGCTAACTAAGAAAAACCATTTTTGTTTCGACTTTATTCGTCAACGTAGTCTTCATTAAGAGCAATACACTCATTCCACAGCTTTTCTAACCACCAGCATTCTTCTGAGGTCTGCAAACAGGTAGTAGTCGCTGATAGCCAAATCTGGAGAATACAAGGTGTACTGAAGTGGCGGACGAACACTTCTTTTTCTTTATTTCAAGCCTCTTTTCCGCAATTCTCTTCTTCAACCGCTGCAATAATCCGCAGTACTACCCGCAGTTTATTGTTTTTCCTTTTTTTAAAGTGTGGATGAACAACATTCCCCCTGTGTATCCCAGAATACGCACACCATAACTTTACAAGCCCACTATTGCTCTTTTGGCAGCTTCGGGTGAGGTTCACCGGCCTATGCCCACTCAGCTGACTCGTTTGGATTTTGAAGTGAAGAAATGGAGGCATGCTTCATCCATGGTCCCATATCGAATGAAAATATCCTTCTTATTGCCGCTAAATAGCTTCCAAACAGCGCCCTGGATCAAGTTGTTGTTTTTGATCGATTGTGGTACCCATTTCGAAAACAGATTCCTTGTGGTTAAATCTTCTTGCACATGAAGCGAAGACGGTTTTTTGATATTTTTGGTAATTGGGCGACCATAGCGTGAAGCATCTTGGCACTCTGGCACTGTCTTTGTACGGCCACGTTTAAAGTCTGCAAACCACCGATCCACGGTTACATTGGACGGAACAGAGTCCCGATAACGGTTCTTTCCCATAAGAAAATCAATGATAACTCACCACAGGAAATTGCTTTAAGTCCATTGTTTCGAAAATCTCAAAAGCAGCGTCACTAAAACCACTGTAAATTGAAAACTATTGGTCGAACTGTCATGAAAGTTTGATGTATCGTTTGACTACTGTTGTAATAACAGTACAGTAACAGATTACAAATAGAAGGTTATTAGACATAAAGGACACAGATGAAAGGGTAAATAAAATACACTCCAAAGAATCCAAAAATACAAGGAATTGTTTATTTTGTGGTGATAGACATGAATTGGTAAAAGGAAAGTGTCTAGCGTATGGTAAGGTACGCAAAATATGCAAAGGCAAGAATCATTTTGCTAAAGTTTCCAAAAAGAAGCATACTAAGAATGAATATACAAAAAAAGGCGCTGTAAACAGCAATCACGTAATTGGGAAAGACATCCTCAAGAAAAACTTAGGTGAGAACAGAAGAAATACCACTTATTGGAGAAATTTATTTAAGATAGTAAGGTTAAAAATAGGAAATATGACATCAAATTCATGGTAGTGGATATAGACCATGAAAATATTAGCTGCAAAATGTTGTAAAGCTTTAAACATAATAAATTTTTGTAATGTTATTCTATCAGACAAAAATGTAGATTTCTACAAGAGAGCAGCGCAAAATTGGATAGAAAAGTATGAGACAGTTTTTACTGGATATGGAGAATTACCTGGAGAAGTCAATTTAGAAATAGATAATCGCATAGAACAGGGGTGGCCAAGAGGTCGACCGCGAAGGCGATTTAGGTAGCACTTAAGAGATAAATAAATAAACTCAACGTATATAATAGAAAAATACTTACTAACGCTAAAATGTTTTATTTCTCTCTTGTAAACTCTATCTGAGAGTCGCCCGCGAGAAACATTTTTGAACACAAGTAGACCTCAGAGGTCAAAAGTTTGGCCACCCCTGGCATAGAACAGTTATACAAACTGCAACAAAATTTATGGAAGTATATAGTGGCGCCATCTTATGTCAGCATCGGGAATTATCTACCGATGTGGAATTTATATGAAATTATGCAATCTTGATAATAAAACTCTCCAAATACGTTCAGGTACGCCCAGCTAAAATTGAGTCAAAATTTACAAGAAGTACACCCGACATAAATGTCTGCAGGAACAGAATCAAATGCCAGGTAATTATAAGTCCCTGCTAAACACAATTTTAGTATGTATTATTGAACATACAATATTTCAACTAACAACAAACTGTTGTTCAAACTGTGTTTCAAAGAATATACTTGACCTTGGATCTTGAATGTTACCATATACGAGGTAAAATCAAGAAAAGCATTAGTTTTGTAGGTACAACTGAATCAACTCTGTTCCCTTCAAAGTGGTCTTTTTTTCCCAAGCCATACATCGGTCCCAATATTTTCGCCAACTTTGAAATGTCCTCTGTATTGCTTTTTTTGAAATAGGGAATAATTATTTCGTAGATTTTTTAGTTTCGATCAACTTATCGAATTGGTTTCATACTACGGTTGTTTAGATTTTAGCCAAAAGCTGTGTGTCGTCTTGTTCCAACGCCCAAATCTGATTAGTCTGCAGCTGAGAGCTCTTCCGGGGCACGGCTCTATTGGAACTCTTTGCGATCTTTAGGAGCAATCTTTGCTTCACTCTATAATAACGTTGTTACCTGTTACTACGGTTTTCAAAATGTTTTTTGAAGGACGTTGGAACTGAACAATTCTTGATTCATGCTAAGATGATTTTTTGTCTACGATCAACACACACAGGTTACGGAAAGCTTGTTGGAACATTTTCGAAGCTCAGTTGCACTTGTCTGAATTTGGACTAATTTTTCACTAAAAATTGCTGCAATGGTGATACCTCGCTTATCGGATTACACGATAAGAACGTCAAAAAATTTGGAACTTTGACTAGTACTCATTGCGCAAACTTCCACATGTATTTCACCCACACAAACATATACTTGGGCAGCAGTTAAATAGAGTGAAACCATAGTTAAAGATGCGCTGGTATGGTCATCGATTTTGACAACATTCTTTACAGCATCACACATTTTATAGATTCTTAGCGTTACTTCTGACTGCAATACAGCAGCGGAGGAAAGCTTAGGAACAGTCTTCATGACTGCCGTCGGTATCCAAGAGTTGGTATTCGTAATGATAAAGCAAGCAAGCGCCTGGATTTTACTAACTACAAGCAAGACGTGCGTTATAAAAGGTACTACAAGGGCTTTGTGGGCGTACGTCACAGTTACTGTACAGTGGTTTTGTATTTTTTGTTTATCTCTTACTGTGAGTTCTACACAGTGACTCACTTTCAAAGAAATATCCTGTATATAAAAATAATAACAAAACTATAACACTAATTGATTATTACTTTATTAAACAAAATATGAATCATCTGTGGGTAGATTATAATGTTTCATTATTAGACTCAGCGTGAGCAAATAATACTTCTTTTTCAATGATGAATTCTTAAAACGATTCACTTTAACTACAGTCGATAATCTTTAAACGAGCATTGCCTTCTATTGGTGATGTCGGCTTTACTACAAATTTAGTGGAAGGACAAAAAGAAGATAAAAATAGTGTACAACTGCTTGTTCCTTGACATTCATCTTCTTCACCGGTTTCTGTATTTCTCGCAGTTACTGTATATATCTCGCTACATTTTTGTAATGGCATCGGTACTTCCCAGGATACAATAGTAGATGTTTCTGTTTTCTCAACGGATATTTCATCCACTGCGTCTATTGTAGAAGGATCGACTGAAAGAAAATTGTTAAAAATTGTTAATACTCTTAATTATATCATATATTACCTTTATCGAATATTAAGCTGACATCTTCGCCTTGGAGATCACCGTAAATTGCTTTTATACTCACAGTTGTATTAACGCAATATACCATCTTCGTAGTTACAGTATTTTCATATGTTCTATATCTGTCGATTAGACTCTCACGTTCAAAAGTTATCTCGTACAATATACCACATTCTTTTCCTATTGGGTTATCAGCCCAGGAAGCTGTTAGAGTGTTATTAAATGTAGTGATTGTTATATCCTCTACTTTAGGCATACCTACAAACGAAAAAACGAATTTGATTCTGCAGAATAATTTGGTTTGAATTTCCGTATTTACCGTACCTCCACTAAGTATTAGTAAGATTAGAAACTATACAATATATCAGTAGTAATATGTACTATTCAGATTAACATTTCTGAATTATATGGTCTATGTATCTAATAATTGTTAATGAGGTAATCTACTTACGTCCACATTCATCGTCATAGTCTCGAGTAAGCACTATGGCTAAAATGATAACTATAGCAATAAATCCAACAGATAGAAGTATTCCAAGCACTGGAAATAAAAAGGTTAGTAGGTTAGAGGATGTCTGTTAATACACTGCTGGATTTACAAAATCTTTTACCATTAATATTGGTGGTCTACTAGTCTGGTTTTCGACTAATTTAGGTGCTAAGTACTTCATATTCATGTTGATCTATATGGTATTTATTTGGCGAGATAGATTTTGACCAATGACTCTATATCTTGTAACAGACTATATACCGTATTGGGTTCATTGAAATTTCTGATCAGAATTCAGCGTCTAATAATTTCCGTGGATGGAGTAGCAATATGACCATCCATCACCATGGATATTTCAAACAATATCTGTGTGACGGGAGAAGAGTAGACACTGATAAATTTGCATTCTGCGGAGCACTGTATGACGTGGAACATACACTCTTCATATGTCCGAGGTGGCTAGCTGCTAGGCAGATTTACGCCGAAGAGACTGATAAAATTTTGGAAGAAGCAGATATCATGAAGACGGTAATGACATCAGACGAAAATTGTCTGCACGTATATAAAGTGATTAAATCCATAGCAGAAACAAAGAAAAATGAACATGGTTAAAGGCACCACATTCAATAAATTAAATGGGAAAACGGATGCTAGTGTGGAAGGGTTAGATACCAAAAGAGCAGGGGTTTTTTAATCGGTAGGAATCTAACACAAACCATGATCAAGATCATTGTGGTGAGTCTTATGCAAAATTTTCCTCTCCAGTATAAAAAAAGATAATTGCACCTAATCTGGTTTACTGAATCCCTACCGGCTATGGGTGCTTATACGATCAGTAAAGATTCGCTATTAGGCGGATAAGCTTCGCAGATTTGGCGTCGTTGATTGTGAGTTTGTTCAATATTGCAGAATAAGGCCCCCAGATAGACTGGGCAAATATAATTGCACAAAACATTTTTAAGGAAGCTCCGCTTTTTGGGGCAAACTACCCTGGAAGTACGCTAAAATTGTTTAGGGTGATTCCTCAGCGAGTTTCAAGAGAACAAGTTTCTATAAACATGTCCGAAAGAGCTCTGATTGTTTTAATTTTTTTTTAATATCGAATTTGACTTTGACGTTCATTGCTGTTTCGATTACAATTACTTTAAAGCATTAAATGCAAATGCTGTATAGGTAGCTTTTTCTTGATACTACCCGAGGAATGTCCCCTAAAATTTCTGGATGTAGTTAAGGACCACCCTGTATTTTATCTTACGACTGTAATAGAAGGAAACAAGAGAAGCGGTGTTTAAAGTACTCGTCTAAATCTTTGCGACTAGCTACAAGTTTACACAATTTGCCCACCGCCCAAAGAAAAGAAATGAGTTTGAAAAGGTCACATCCTTTAAGGATGATAAAAAACTGGTCCAAATGATCTTTGAAACGACCTGAAGACGTTTCTTAAACTCGATAGTTTGAGCAACACTCACTAGGAGGGTTGCTGTTTATGGAGGAGTTTAAGAGAAACGTGCTCAGTTGGCGTAACTAAGTAAAGTTGTGTCAATTCACACCAGGGAGATCCTAAACGAACAAATGAAAGCTACTCTATTTACAGTACCTTTTAATCGAACCCACCACACACCAACAAATTGACTTTGCTTATAGCTTGATAGTCTCATTCTCCTAAATTAACATTGTATGAAATTTATAGAAGTAGCCAAAAATGTTTGCTGGTGTGAAGCCTGACCCAATCATTAATCCGGTGGTTTGCGAAAAACCTTCTGCTTCTTGATATTATGGCTTCTATAAAAACTTTTAGGTCTAAATTTAAGTTTGTGTACCGCGATCACCGCCCTTCGAATACTTGATGTTATTGGTTTATAGATAAAGTCCTCCAAATAAGGACAAGTCAAGATAAAATGAAGCCAAATTTATAGTAGTGTTCTCGGATAGTTCCATATCATTGGAAGTTAGTGGTATGAGGTATGCAACCCAAACAATGTTGATCATCTGATATTTATTTAATTTTGGAAATAAAGCTTTTTTCAAGCGAGTCAGGTTTCCATGTTTTAAATAAGAAACAAATTAATGATAATAGTGGAAAATTACTGACGTAGTCTATTACAATAAATATTCCTATTAAAAAATCTACAGATAAGATGGCTAAATCCTAAATTAAGCTTAAATATGCGATTAAGCGCCAATTCTAATCTTATTGTTTAATAAATGCTCTTTTATTGTTCTGCTTAGTCAAAATATTTTAAATTATTTTAAGAAAATGTTTATTTAAAAAAATTAAAAGAAAATTGAACCCTTACAAGTTTTTAACGCAGCCATTACTGCAATTTATCTTCTCGTTCAGGAAAGCACAAACACTGGACAAGCTGTGCCTATTGCCTACAGATTTCGTTTCTTATATGTACTTGAATATCTCTTACAGATAAGATGAAAAGATCAGCTATATTTAGAATTGTTCTTACTGCCTTTGAAATTATTGACGCTTAATAATGGCGATAGATCAAAATCGCGATGGCATTAAATAATAATTTGATGTATGTTGTCCTAGTCATCGATAATAAAGTCATTCAAAAACAATAAATAGTCTGCAATCTAGATAGGAAAATATTTTATCACTTCAACATATTTAATTCATCAGCTGGTGTTTTTGTCTGGCTAATTCATAAATTTATGTACATAATTGCGTATCTGTCTAACGTATGTACGAATACTACTTCATTTTCTAAAATTTACATTCACAGTTTACAACAGTATGGTCATATTACGATTATAATTTACAGTACCACCTTGCATCAATTTTATTGGCAGATGTGATAACAATTAAGGAGATAAAAATACTTCTAATATGTACTACTAAAATTAGAAACGCAATATACATACATAATAATCAAAGCTATTCAAGGTTGTCATTATATACAGGGTCCTGCAACGGAACTTCGGTCTTTGATTGCTCATGTGCAAGTGAAACGATTCTCTGAAACATACTGTGCAACTAGACATTAAGGAGTATGCCTGAAAATTATTTTGGATTGTACAGGGTGCTCGAAAAATAATCGGCATAATCACATATATATATTTTTAAATAAAACATTGTGTATATTTTTGCATTTTTAGACTATTGTCTATACGTACCTATTTTATTTTTTTACTTGATGCACTTGTTTAGTTCTTTAGTGGAAATTAATATTTTTGTTAAAAAATCGATATTTACATAGCGCCATTGAAAAAATCAGTACTGCCACAAATGTGCTGTTTACGATGAAATAGTTGGGAATTCTTTTAGCAAGGCACAGAAGATACTTTGGGCAAAATTTCAAGCTGTTGCGACATACAGGGAGTTCAGAATTCATGATTCAATTTCGGACACTTTAACTAACTTTTTTAGATTTTTTAAAATTTGACACCCTGTATATTTTTGCATAAACAGATGTCGATCTTTATTGTTAATAATTTTTGTTAATATGTTCCTATGACTATCTATAGTAGTTTTTGATACAAAAGCAAAATTTAAAAATGTGTACGAAATGCATTCTGACTTTTGTGTTGGAAACAATTGCTTCAGTATGAAGACAATATCAAGAATATATGTTTTTTTTGTGGTAGCCCTATTTGGATGAGAATGCTGCAAATGATCGCGGCTGATCCATAAAGATTTTTGTCTTTTGACGGAATGACTCATATGAGAAGACTGGCAAGTGAAACTTAAGAAAGGGTTGCTTGGTCGAGGAACCAGTTAGTTCAGCGACCCCTACAATTTTGCACCCACTACCGTTCAAATAAGGAAAACCATAGCTAGATAGGTCTTTCTCTCAAACGATGGAAGAAAGAAATTTTATCCCAACCTTAGCGTAATACAACCCCTACATGAATGATATACAAAGAATTATTTGCTGGCATATGAAAAAAGTCAAAAAATATTTTTTCGGTCCCCAGAAAGTATTTAGCTATTGGCTTACATATTTTTCTTGAGACCTTTTTTGACATATTTTACCTTAATGATGTCATTCGAGGCCAGGCCTCACTTAAAAGAGCTTTAGTTTCAAACAAAATATTGCCCTTGATTATTGTGTCAGATCTTTAGAGTTCAGAATTTCAGTGACCCGATGGCGGTGTAGACCTGGAGCTTGGTAGATCTTCTCCAAAATTGACCATGCTGAAAGCCCAAAACATCGTTCAATAACTTCCGAGCTGTTCTAATGTTTGTTTCTAATGAACAATATGGCTGCCAGCATATTTTATTTTGGTTTCTTCTCTCCTTCATGGCCGTAAAGAGCTCGGCATCTGAAGATAAGAGGATTCAGAAGCATCCAGTTCAATCTTAGAAAAGAACAAAAGTGTCTTCAAAAAAAGCAGAAGTGTTCCCAAAAATAATTATCTTGAGAAGACAGAACATAGTTCAATAATTTGGGAACTAAAGTATTTTCTTCTGTATTGGACCAATATTGCTACCGGCATAGTTTCCCTTTGTTTTCTTTTCGCTGTTTCTTCATGGTCGTAAAGGGTTAGTCGTCTGTAGACAAAAGTACTCAAAAGCTAGAAGAGACCACCTTTGCTTTTGATTACACAATTATATGGTTCTACTGGGATTGTATCAAGAAGCAATTAATGTGCTAGCAGTGCATAGTGTTTTGCGAACATAGAGAATAACGAATATCACGTAGCGTTTCAATATCTTCTTAAGAGATACTTGTCAGCAAATGAAATTTATGATTAGATCGTGAACATGTTTGGCTGTGATATTTTACGATTATTTGTCATTCGGGTAACGAATTCAAAGGAAGAAGGATAACCATTTAAGTTGGAGTTCACAGTGGTAGAACAATAAGTAAAATAGCAATGTTCAGGACAATGAGACTAGCAGAGATCGCAGAGATGGTGGGGTTTCAAAGGATACGTGCTTAGTGCCGTGTTTGTCAGTTGTAGAAAATACGAAAATTCGACGCTAGAAATCATAAGCTAGTTTAGACAAACAGATTCAAAATCAAGTGGAATTTTTTGGAACAATTTGTCCCAAATGACGAAATATACGCTGGTTATTACATACCGAAAACGGAATAATAGTTAGAGCTGTGGATTAAGCATGGTAATCCAGATCCAAAATAGACTAAAGTTGTTGGATCTGCCCAAAAAATTACGGCTTTAGCTTTTTGGAATGTCAAAGAAATATGACATCGATATTCTTCGAACAGATCAAACTAGAGCCGGAGAAAACTATTCCAACCTCCTAGACCGTCTAAAAAATTAGAATTCGAAAAAAACAACTCCATTGAAGCAAGAAGAAAATTCTCTATCACTATGGCACCCACTTTGTTTTCCAGATTTAGTTTCTCTTGTCTTTTAGCTATCTCTAAGTTTGAAGAAATTTGTGTCTGGATAGAGATCACACTCTGACGAGGAAGTCAAAACTTTGATATTTGATAGTTATTAAATGAGATTATATTTGAAGAAGTTACAAGCATTCAGAAATCTGCATATTTTCAAGATAGGATTGCCAATAGGTTAAATAAAAAAAAACAACTAGGTATAAAAACTAAAAAATTAAATATATTCAGGGTACATACTATATAGGTATATCTACACTAAAACATCCTCAGCACACGAATAGGTTTTTAATACTTTATCTCCACTTAAAGATGCTGGCCCAATTGTAAACTTAGTTGTAGGACAGAAGCCGTTAACTAAACTAATTTCGCACCTCATTGTGCCTTGGCATTGGCTCTCTTCACCAGTTTCTTCATTTCTAGCACTCACTATATACAAATCAGTACATTGGGTAATAGCAAGCCGTACTACCCAAGATATCACAGCAGATATTTCTGTTCTTTTAATGGTTATATCGTCTACAGGATCCAATGATGTTGGATACTCTAATATTAAGAGAGAAACTTTAGTATACATATACATCTGTGTAATTTACTACAAAGATGACCAACTTACTTTCTGGGAGCGTAGCTGTGATGTATTCGCTTTCATAAATAAAATTAGTTGCCGCAACGTATACGGTAGTGTTGACACAATAAAACAGTTGGAATTCTGTATAAGTGTTGAATGCGGTAACTGTATTTATTATGTCACCGCGGTGTATCCTTACGAAAAAAGCTAAATGACAAGATGTTTTGACTGGAGTAAAATCCCAGGTAGCAGTTAAAGCGCTACCAGATACACTTAATACGAGGTTTGCCGGTTCATTAATATCTTCAAAATAAAAACTAAATAATACAATTACATTCCTATAAGATCGCTTTTCAGTTACCATAACGGATTTCTCCTTGTCCAATTTCTGCTATAGTATTGCCTATAATTGCTGTTATAATAAATAAACCTCTGTAGCAAATATAAACTCGTGCAAGTTCAATACTTGCTTCTTCAATCGGAATATCCATTGTAGTGGTATCTGTTGAAATATGTATACAGTAATCGATGGTACATCTAACTACTGGTGTACTTGGACTCCATTCGATTAGTGCGTATTCATCCGATAATGTAACATTTATATTTTCGGCTGGTTTAATAGTTTCAGGGTCTGAAATTTTATGTACGTACAGTGAAATTCCCCTTCGCGGACATCTCTTTTACATGGATGCCTCCCTTAAACGGACAGTTTCTCATGATCCCAACCGACGCTCATATAACTTGCATTGTATTAACTCTCTCTTGGACGGACATTGTCTTGAACAACGCAGACACGAGAAAATGTTCTCTTAACCGGACCAAACAAAAAAAAAGAAACGCATTGTCTTATTTTTCTGTGAAGAGTATCGCTATTGCATTTCTCAATCGCGGAACTGAGTTGGTTGGGGATTTCTACAATTTCTACAATGAATATGTTACCCACTGTATCATGCGGATAAGATACAGTGGGTAATATATTCATTGTAGAAATGGCTCCAAGTAGAAAAATTCTCACGCTTAACCAAAAAATTGAAATTCTTGAAGTTCACAACAAGGAGGAGTTAAATGTAAGGAATTTATCCAAGCGTTTTAATATTGGAAAAACGAAAGCAATTAAACACGAAGAAATGGATGTCGAACAGCAATTTGAATGAAAAAAGAAGCTTTTTGATGGGTGGTGGTACCAAAATTGACAAATTGTCTTATGACTGGACCGTCACAACATACATAAGTTTTAAAGCGATTTCGGGAGAAGGAGCTTCGGTTAATACTGAAGATGTTTCATCGTTTTTGGAAAAATGTCCTTCTTTGATTAAGGGATATTAACCGAGAGACATCTATAATGCCGATGAGACAGGCCGGTATTTTAGGGGTCTACCGGACAAAACGCTCACATTAAAGAAGGAGAAATGTTTTCGGGGTAAGTATTCCAAAGGGAGGTTTACAATTTTGCATTGTGCAAATATGGCGGATGAAAAAGAGAAACTCTAGCATTGGTAAGGTAGCTAAACCCTGAGCTTTTAAAAACATTAACATAAATAATCTGCTTGTAACTTCTAAATACAATAACAAAGTTTGGATGACAGTACAAATTATGAGAGTGTGGTTGCAAAACCTATATTGCAAAATGGCTAAAGAAAAAAGAAAATTTTGTTATTTTTAGACAATGAGCATGCATCTTATCCAAAAGACCTTCGCTTAAAAAATATAAAAACCTTATTTTTGCCTCCTAATTGTACCTCAGCTTGTCAACCACTTGACCAGGGGATTATAAAGAATTTTATTATTATCGAAGTCTAATACTCAAATACCTGCTAGTAAACATTGAAACTGCTGGTACAGCTTTTGAGTTAATAAAGAAAATTACACCGTTGGATGCAGTTTACTTGGCAAAAACCGCTTGGGACCAAGTAACCAAAGAAACAGTTCAAAATTGCTTCCGCAAAGCAGGATTTAAGCATGAAAATATGCAAACTGAAGACGAGTTAATTGAAGCTGATACATCTGACCCAGTAGATGATTTATCACTTAATGGACTTGCAGATATCCTCAAAAATAAGAATTTTTTGATATCGACTGATGATAAAAATCTTAATGATTTTTTGAACCTACATAAAGATTTGTATGTTGAAGATCCTGATTCAGGATAAGAAATTGCGAATCTAGATGAAATACAAGAACTTTCCGAGGATTCTGATGGCGGTGAGGTTCCAGTACCAACAGAAGCTATCCCAAATTATGACAAAACTATTACCTGACCAAGCAGCTCCAAAATTTTGTCGAAAATGACGAAGAAATAAAGTCTTTGGACTTTCTTTCTAAATTAGAATTCGATTTTAAGGGCGCTAAAAATATCTCTCTAATATATTCACTTTTCGGTAAAAACACGATTTTTTGTGTATTTCTTTTTTGCGGACACCCCTCTTGAGCGAACACTTTCAGTTGGTCCCGTTGGTGTCCGTCCAAGGGAGATTTCACTGCATTTTGTTGAAAACAAACGAAAGTAGCTGATTCTAGTGTATTGCTTACCTCGACATCGTGTTAATATTATAGCCAGTGATACGATAACAGCCACGAATGCAAGGGCTAGAAACGTTATGATTACTGCAACTAAAAACAAGATTGCTATTAAAAATTTGGAAGCAATAGATGGAGACACTTTTTTTAATATTGTTACGTTTTTCCCAAGTGCTGAATAAACCTGAAGGAAAGACTAAAATTGACAGGAATCCTCCTCAAAATCTCCTTATAATCGTCTGTTTGTCTAAAACGTCTTAAAGAAAACGTGTTGAGTGTAGTGGTTCTGTGCCTGCTCATGACACATGAAAGATTTGCTCATTATTGAGACTACATACAATGCTTTTAATAGTGACATGATATGCATATGTTGTACATACATGCTACAATTTGATGCAACCTTTTGATTTATCAAACAATAACTGCTGTTTAATGAGTTAAACGTTAGATTATAGTTAAGTTCAGAGTCTAATTTTTCCATAACAGACTTTCTATCATATGGTGGAAACAATAGCTTTGTTCGAGCAGACAATTTGTGATAGTTTGATGATTGGTTGAAATGCGCATGCCCGATTGCAAATCGATTTGTGATTTCATATGCTCTAACGCTTCAAATTCATTTCAAGTTGTATAAATTTTGGAGGGTTACTAGTAGATGTCTCCCAAACGGAATCGCTTGTCATTTCTATATCAGACATCTATAATTATATTTGTCTTTTTATTAAGACTGCTACTCAAACAAAATAAAAGTAAATAAGACAAAGACAACAAAGCCACTATTGTTAACCTATAAAAAACTACATCAGCAATAAGCATTAACAGCTGTTAACAGCATACAAAAGTAATTACATATGTATGTATTGCTACACCTGTGCGGATTGTAAATCGGATGAAAATCCGCAAATCGTTCTGACGGTTTTCAAACGATTTCAAATTGGTGTCAGCGTCTGCACGAACACCAAACTGAAACTAACAATTTGCAATTATTTCTCCTCGAACTTCCAACTAATCACAAACCTGCTCGAACAAACCACAACAAACCTAATAATAGCGTATTATACATGAGCGTGTAATCACTATTGTTATCACTAGTCACTATTGTTTACAAAACGAGACGGCAGACCAGTTCCGTAATTCATTGGAGCGTATTATATGCGAGTACCATATTATATGCCATTATATGCGAGTACCATATTATGCTTTGCTCATGATTATTAAATATTATTACATATAATAAACGAACTTTGGTGCTTCAAATTATCTGTCTTGACAATTCAGTTCAGAACTTGTTGAGTTGTAACTGTCATGCATATCTTACTAAAACAAACATGTTTGTATAAGCGAATAAAACATACATTTTTTAATATAATTAATGATAAAAATATTCAAGAAGATTGTCAATTTTCACATTTAACAGCTTCGTTTGACATTACAATGAAATAATGAGTTTATTCATATGGGTTTATATATACAGTTGAATTTTTGGATCTTGTCCGTTACGTCATAAGTA
>SMLS01064198.1:0-24826 GCA_004785975.1 Popillia japonica
AAAAATTCTTCTTTTCTATAATGGAAATTTCTAGCAGAAAATATTTATCAATGATTATAATGCAATATTTATGGTTAGGCCTTAATAATTTTATGATCTGTCTGATTGTCTGATGTCTGTATGATGAGTGCAGTTGCAATGGCTTCGTAAAATGTGTAAATTTATTATCATTCCTTTGTTGTTCCCTTGTTACATTATCGCTCCATTTTGCATATAGCACCTTAACCAGAGTATTCCTGAAATGCTGGTGATGATAGCTAGATGTACATTGAATGAACGTTAAGAATGAATTCCATATCCATTCCTTCTATCCTTAGTATATCGTGACTCTTTAGAAAAGGATAGTACACACTAACGCAAAAAATTTTCTTAAATTTATGTCTATACTCTGTCGTTCACCATTATAATTAATCAACATATGCAACTGAAATATGTGTTTCGCAATATCACTTAAAAGCTACTTCATTATAATCAGTCGCATTGAAGCTAGCAGGGGTCTTTTAATAGACCTACTCACATTATAACTTACAAGTATCTTTGTATATTGTTCTGCGTTGGAAATGTATTTAGGTGAGCTCTCACTTCCTCAGCATTTGTGCATTCTAGAGCTTAAAGTAGGAAATAGCTTGTTTATATGTATTTGATGTTTCGTCTTCATAACCGGAAACTTGGAATTCTTCTATCTTGATTCTAAAATTATTTTCTTTACTTTTCGTACACTGTGGTAGGTAGTCTTTGCGCTAAACTTTATTGAACTTACCTCCAAAGAATAACGACAACTACTTGTTGGCAAGGATTGCACAACTTCAACTTACTTTTTCGTGTCCAAAATATTCTACAATTTTTCGGCAATGAACCACGTCCAATGCTTCAAGTTTGCTTTACCATAAATCGTGAAGGTTACAGTGTTCACCCACTTTAGACGGTGTTCCTTATCTTGTATCGTCCACATTCGCACTCGATATCAGTTGGTTGCGCAAGGCTCCATTTGATCAGGTCGGTTTTTACTGCAGCATCACCTGCGCTAATACGGTTTAGCATTCTCCAGGTCTTGAACCTGTATGAGGCACCACTCAGCGGACTTTCTGGCAGAGAAAAGTTTTCGAGTGGTTCATCCAGAGGCTGTTGAGAAATTGACGTTTAGAGACTCTGGGTGTTGGTAGAAAAGGGGGTCACAATTGTCGAATGTTTTTTTAAAGTTCTCACTAAATTTATGTGCCTTCCTGCCCAGCTGCTTGGTAAAGTTTAGCTAGCAGTGCAGCCTTCATACACCCTGTTACAAGTCTGCAAGTTTCGTTGAGGCCTACATCGACCTCCTTGGCATGCGCCGATCTTCACCAGACAGGGCATGCGTATTCGGCTGTAGAGAAGCATAATGCTCGTGCTGCAGTTCTAAGGACTCTTATTGTTGGTTAGTTTTTTTTATATGTTGTTTCTCACAGCCACCTTTTGCCTGATTTTTTGGCAGTGGTATTTGTAAGTTAGAGATCTATCAAATCAGACTCCAAGGTATACAGGCTTATCTGTGTGTTTGAGGGTCTCTCCATTCCAGGAGATATTAAATTTGCGATTAGTTAGCCGCGTGTGAAGTTGGAATGCACTGACCTGTGTTTTGGAAGGATTTGGTTTTAAGGACTTTTCCTCATAGTAAATAGACATGACGTTTAAAGCGTTCTCTAACCTTGCTTCGCCTGGTTCTTCCTTGAGCCGGAATACCGAAGTCATCTGCGTATACGAAGTGTTTTGTTGTATTTTTCGGTGTCGGTTGGTAGTTGCTGTAGATGCTAAATAGAATCGGAGCTAACACGCTTCCTCCAGCGAGGCCGTATTTTTGCTTTTACCAGCGGCTTTCTTTCCCTTCTAGAGTGACGTAGAATTGGCAATTTTGCTGCAGAGATTCTATTATTTTCATTATTTTCGCCAATTGATCTACTGCTATATCAAATTTAAAATTTTTATGTGAGTGTGGCTTACGTTTCTATAACTAGATTTCAATCTTTTCAGTTTCAGTCTATGCTCTCCATGCCTGATTGACAAACGAATAGAATATATTTTGTCAAATAATTTTTACAGATGACAAAATAGTTTTTAATTTTCGACTGTGATGATGATTGCGAGAGGCTTGGACAACTTTGTATTTGGGCTTTCATAAATGTGTGATGAACATGATTGATATGATTCCTCACATACGCTTCACATCTAGGATGAGTAATAATGAGTAATAATAAAATGCAGATTTCGTGGCGGACACATCGCTTTTTCCTCTTCTGCCTTTCTACTTTCTCATATAGAACGATTGGAGAATTATTATTACGCAATAAACAAAGTATCTCATTGGGGCACAATAACCACAGTCTTAAGTGGGTCTTATGGCACTAATGGATTGAAGGGAACAAAAAGGCAGATAAACCTGTCAACGAAACAGCAAAAATGATTTTTATTGGACCTGACCACTGTTGCAGTCGGCAAAACTACACAGATCGGGAAACCTGAATGTCAAATCTACCGCCTATACAAAGAAAATCTAAAGACGCTAGAACATATTTATGTGAATATGTTACTGTCAGTCGTATTCGAAGTCAACACTTTAGTAGGCCGTTACTAATACCTACTGCAATCCAGGATGTAAATGCTAGATTCATTTTAAAGTTTATTGAAACCTCCAGCAAATTTAACTAAGTTTTGCTAACAATTCGCCTCGTTTGGAGAATACAATTTAAGAACCGCTGAACAGCACTTTCCATCATATGGTTAAATTCTATATAGATGATTAGATGATGTGACTAGTAGCCACATGGAAGTAGGATATGGGATTTGTTCTCCGGAACTCAGCCTGTTGAAAGAAGGTGCTCTACTAGATGTATATAACATTTTCAAAGCGAGAACGTGCCATACACAGCACTGTAAAATAGTTCTCAGTTCAACATAAAACTTTGCGGCCTGCATTTATGGAATTGTCTGCAAAAGGTTATTCATAGGCATCCGTTAGTTATAGAATTTAAAAGATGATCAAAATAAACCAGAAACGCCATGTTGTTCTGGTTTGAGCAGTAGCAAACATTAGTTGGTTTAGCTGGGACGCTTATACCATAGTGTCAACCACAGTCTACTGATGGTCTACTGCAGATAACCGATTGGATCCTAGAATAATGATGCTGCCAAAAGTAGGAGACTGTCATAACAATCTGCCACAGTCATTTGACATTTATTGCATAGTGTTGGTTAGTATCATCACGTATCATTAAATGTGTTTTACAGTATAAACTAACACTGACCTGACATAAACCTTACCTGTAAAATCTTCATTTTTGACACTCAGCAGCTAATAGCAGATAACTTATTAACCATATCAAGCTATACATACGCTGTACATCATCTTGTACATACTGTAGTAGTGTAGCTAGAAGGATAGAATAATATTACATGAATGACTGCAATCAATGTTGATGTATGGCTTATCCATCGTGATTCTAACCGTACCTGGTATACTGCATTAACGTCATATAGACAGACATATGTCAATGAATCTTTCCTAAAATAAAATTTGTCAATTAGACAAGCACATGTCAAAATTATTGTCGTGAAACTTTTACATTTTCGAGCACTTTCGATGTATTCTTTTCGGGTAGATACTAAATCGTTCAGCTAATATGAAGAATGCAAGAGGAATTTTAGAATCTTTGAAGCTCTTCAACAAAGAAAACAAGCTACAGCAATTGGCTGTTGGTGCGGCTGCAGGCGCTACGACAGGCTATATAGCATTTAGGGTGGGAAAGTCAGTTGCTTTCCTAGTTGGTGGTAGTATACTACTATTCCAAGTGGCGCAAAATCATGGTCTCACCAAGATGAGTTGGGGTGATGCACGAGACAAGACAAAATGTATAACGCAAAGTTGGAAAGAGTTAGCTTGCTGTTGGCAACAACAGGCAACCGCTTACGCTAAAACTAATTGCAGCTTCGGTGCTGGCTTTGTTGGAGGTTTCTTGATTGGTGCCTCAATGGTCCGATGATGTGTGTTGTACGTATAGTATGTGATTGTTTTACCAAGAGATTGTGAATATACGTTGTCAAATCAATTGGTTATAAATTTAGAGTATTTAAGAATTTAGATATTGTGTTTAATACTTAATAAGCTGAAAGAGAATTCAGTAAATTCAGTAAACAGGTGCCGCTCAGTTTGGACTCAATTCAAGCTCACATTTTCAGCAAATCAGGAAAATTAAAAAAAATCTGCAATTCTATAAAAAATATGTTTATACGTAAGCACTTCATTTTTTCTCTTTGATGTGATGCAGAATGCGATAAGTAATTCGTCCATACATAGTACTGAAGCATTTCCGTCGAGATGATCTTATGTACACATCATTTCCTTTTTACGGTATCTCATTATTATTTTCGTATAGCAAGTTGAAAAGTATAGGACGGCGTTGACGTCGTAAAGAGATCTTGCATTAACATAGGTCTACTGAACAAATTTATACGTAATTCGTACCTATTCATTTCGTTTATATTTAGTCGTTATTTTTATTAAAAAGACACAAGACGAACTTTATAGAAGGATAAACATATATTTGATTTTGATGAATGGTATATGTTATACTGTAATCGAAACAAATATAATAAATATTAGTTTTACAAGTACTTATACCTAATCGATAATATTGGAGGAAATCATCGGATAGCGCCCATTACACCGATATCCTCTACGACTTGAAGTAATCCAAAATCCGATTCCAAACTGAGATATACGATTTCCTACAAAGAACATATTACCGGGAATTTTTTTACGACCTATTGAGCAATAGGTACCTTTATATGAAAGGAGAAACCGGAATGGGGAATTGCGTTGGACTGTTGAAAGTTATATATGTTGGACAAAATGGTATAGAAAAATTGTTAGATCATCTGTTGTGATGATTCAGTTAGATTGCAACTAAAACAGAGCAAATCCAAATCATTAGGAGTACTGAAAATAAATAAAGCAGTGCGTTTTGCGAAATTCTTTAGCACGGCTTTGCAATTTTCATATCGATGGGTTTTTTCATTAACTATTGAAACTTTCCAAGTCACCTCCAATGTTAGTACCCAAATTATGACGGGCGTTTATAAGACGAGAGTGGTGAACGAGTGGAGAATAGTTAATGATTGAATTCCATTATCTTGGCCTACATCGTTCATCTTTTTCTGTTGCTAGGTAGGTGGTGGAGTAAGCCCATAACACTTATATAGAAACTCATCTCCAATAGATCTCGGAGAAGGCTATCCCCGCATTATGGATTTGCTCTCACCTTTTTAGGAAAGTTGGGTGCCACAGCCTTACATGATCCTCTTGACCTATATAGCTTTAGACAGCACCATGATCCTGTACGTCTTACTAGTATAGTGATCAAATACTAAGATATAGAGGAATCTCACTCCTCTGCATATGTAGGTCACCCTCCCTCAGCACCCAGGTCTCGTACCTGGGTGCTGAGGGCTTTTATCCTAATACGTCCTAGTTTCTGAGAAAATCAATGTTGTTTAGCGCGATCATTCCTTATATACGTAATGTTACTTTGTCAACAACCAAGTCTTTGTAGTTCAGTGGATAAGATCTACGCCTGCCACTCTGGAGGCTCGCGTTCGATTCCTGCTAGCGCATTTTTTTTCAATCTTATTGTGCACAATATTAACAATAGCATTTCATATAAATTATTCGTATATAATATTTTTCGCCCTGGTAATTTCATTATTAAATAAATTGTAAGCAAATCTGCATTATCGCTGTATTTGGTATTTATTTATTTATTTATTTGGACTGCAGTACGAGTGTAAAACATGTGACGTCTGAGTCTAAGCTAGTAAGGGACTGTCAGTTCAGTCGCAAAGCTCTGGCTGTGGTTACACTGATGTGGGTACCACAATACTGTTTATGCTTGGGTAATGAAACGCTCTGCAGAATCCCGATTCACTACACCAAAACCATATTATGAGTCAGCTGACAGTCACATTAGAACTCATCTTGAATAGCGAGAGATTAAACAAAATTGCACTGGATGAATACTCCAAAAGTAACAAAATCAAAAAAGTTTATTACTTCTTCGGAGAGCTGTGGCTGGTAAATATAGTCTCAAGAACAGGGGCCAAAAATATTGGCAAATCCCCATTTTGTTCGGAACATAGAAAAGCGATATTATGTGCGACTGCGTGGTGGTGGATTGGCAGAGAAGTTACTTCCTTGCGTAGGAGCATTTGAAACTAGCTGGCGTCAGAGCCATAACCCCCAAGAAATTACTGGACTTCTACAGAAGCTTAGGAATCAATTTGAACTAAGAGATTATGGATACTTACAATAAATCTTAAACGTCACAGTCGTGAGAAGCAATAATTGCCTAATTAATCCATTCTAGTCTGATTTAATCCATACAGAATCAATCTCCTGTTGTTGGCAGGATATTCCATCTCCAATATTTAACTTATGAGCAGCATAGGTGAACTAGTTTAATGTATTGACCGTCTCTTTTATTCTAAAATGGAGCAGGATTCAAAGACTAGAAAATACAGCTTGTCAATCCCTTTAAGATATTAGTCCCTCCAGAAACGTGAAGACACAATTAAGATATCGCATGAAACATATGTAATTGTTCTTCTCTAGTTTCGAATGAAACGTTTCAAAACCATAACCGCTAGATATTTACAAATTTATATAGTGTATTTGTTCTCTTACGTATAAGAGAGATCTGATGAGGAAGATGGCTTTCGCACTTATTCTGTAGAGCTAACAATACTCGATGCTTTCTGGCTTTGTTAATTCCTCCGCAATTGTCTCCAAAATGTGAATAACTGTTCCCTCTTCCGTTGTAAGCGTCTTATGTCGATTTTCTGTCAGAAACATATCGTAGAAGCGAAGCGGGCAAGTCGGAACCTTCTTCCCCTCGAAAGTCTCGTTTCGCGCTTCGAGTGTCCTTTATCAATAACTGGAGTGGCGGCAGCGTTCGACGAAATATTTTGTCGTCTAATGTGGCAACGCGTTAACACACAATAAAGTTTGCTGTGCAATCGATTTTGCGGACGGCTATATATAGAATTCATTTATTTTGATTTTATTTTTCGTTGACACCAGAATTAATGGTTTTCCCAGAACCTTTCTCGTGAAATATATGTTTACTGTAACGTTCGGTACGTCTTTATTTATTAATATCTATAGACTACTAATACAATCAGATTTAAATGTACGGCAGTACAATATAGTTTACGATGAGAACTAAAAGCTGATGGATTTTTTCTTCCCTGATTACCTTTAGTTCTCACAGAAACTTCTAATAATTAAACAAGAACTTTTTGGGACATTTATGAGGATAATCATAGACAAAATCCAGCAATGCAGGACATATTTTGTAGAAATCTACCAGCTTAGATTACTGATACATATACATTTCTCACCATAACTATGGAGTTGGTCATAAAACTATTTTCTGTAAGGTGGTACGAATGGAAGAACAGAAACAGAGACCTTATTCGCCACAAAAGATAGACTTTGAAGTAGAAGAATTTCGAAACATTAAAGAATTTACAGTTTCATTCAATTAATCATACTATGTAAAGAATTTGTGTCGCAGATTTATGAAGTTTGGCAAAGACGAAGAATAGGATCCTTCAGCTTTGAAATACAATAACGTGACCCAATCCTCAACATCACCAACCATAGTAACAATACCTACCTGCTAGCTGTTATGAAACCAATGGTCCATGGCTTCAGCATTCTTATGTCTAAGCCATCTGTAGGTTCTAGCCAATTCGTAGACATCGTAATGGTAGTTATTCAAAATTTTAACGTAAAGTAACCTGATTGTTCACCTGTTGTTATGTAATATTCTCGACAATGTTGTCCACACCACACTGATACAGTATCTACTTTACATAATATCCTCTGGCCTTTTTAGTGAAGATGTCTTTTGCGGGGAGTTGCTTTCCTACATTACTTAAGTTTGCGACAATAAGTCCAGTTTACAAGAAAGGTGGTGAAGTAATTTAGTGAATGGTCGTCCAATATCAGTTTTATTGGCTTTCTCAAAAGTATTTGAAAGAGCAATGTAGAGACGCTTACATGAATATTTCCAAAGGTTTTCACTGTTGCACATTGTCAGTATGGTTATTTAAAACCAAATCAATGAGGCTCTAGTTGCCCTTTCACAAAATATTTACAACTCCTTGGATGGTGAGCGAAGGCTTTGCTACTTCATGTTTGATCTCTTTTGTTGGAAAAAAACTAGTAATGTATGTGTACCGCAAGGAATAACATTGGGTCCTTTGCAATTTGTTATACATATTTGTTAATGATCTCCACACTAATTTCGACGATAAAGATATTTGTCAATATGCGGATGATATATCCGATGTTATATCGGCAAAAGAGGTACCTGATCTGACTACGATAGGTAGTGAGTGTGCCGAGAAAGAATTAACTTGGACCCCGTGTAACTAACGTTAAATGTAAAGAAAACCAATTTGATAAATTGCAGTTGTTAAAAAAGCACGATTAGCTGTTCGGTTCCAGAATGTACAACCTCAAAGTTTCTGGAGTGTAATCTCGATAGCTTCCTTCCTTGGGAGTGTCATATTGAAGATATTTGCAAAACTGTTGCATATACGTTGTTTGCCAAAGTGTGCAGAGTGTAGGCTTAGACGAATTGATGAATAAGATTTTAGTTACTTATACTTCACTGTTAATAATTGGTTCCCTTGATCTTTTACTGTCCAATGTTTCCTGGTCAATAAATGACTTATCTGACGTAATCAGCATGTCTAAATGATATTCCTTTTTTGAGAGTTCATGGTCTGCTTTTTTGGATGTGCTTTTTTCCACTTTTCCCGCCTCCCTCATTAGCTCAGCTGGACATATAACTTTATTCCACATTTTTTTTTGTAACATTTAGATGGCGACACACCTTTATTATGTTTGTGGTTGGATTTTCTCTGTAAACTACGGTATTTGCGGCAAATGCTTCATGGGGTGTAATGTCTATGAAGAGCATAAATTCTAGTTGTGACCATTATATTAAATACCATTATATTAAATAAGTTGATGGATGCACCACACCAATGAGCAACGCAGTTCAGTTTTTCAATCCAGTTCCAATTTCACTTGATAAAAGTGAGGATTATGGTCTTTATATCTACATACATCTACATACGTTGCATAAACTCGAATCTGTCCTTTAATACGATGAAAAGTATTAGTCACTCTATATATATAATTATGTGGCACCTTCTGCAAAAATTAAGCATCATCATCCAAATTAGCAGCTATGATTAGACTGTGGTTCTACTTTGTAAAAAAAGAAACAAGTTTAAGTTAACTCATCCTACATAACTTTGTTTTAGTTTCAAATTGTAAAGAACACCTAATGTTGAACAGTTTGTTCGATAGAATGTACTGCTAAATGAGATATTCCACCCATTCGAAACGAATTTACTATTTTCTCAATTTTTTTTTCATTTTTAACATTTTTGTCATTTTTGTCAACGTCAATCATGTAAATTAAACTGTCGTTGTGTCCCTTCCAAATATTATTTTGCATGTAAATTGGGAGAATGGAAATAAATTGCCGTTTGAATGACAACGTTCAAGCTTTGAATACATTACCTCTTCATCACTTCTCAAGTTCCTTCCCTTTTCGTTTATCGCAATACCACCCTTGCCGTCACTTCAGGCCCGTTTTCACTAACTACGCTGCTGTAGCTCATCCATTGTCTCCATCAGTTATTTTCACGGAACGATAATTTGATTGATTATGGATGAAGTGCTGGAACAAGTTCATCTTCTGAAGACATCATCTTCCAACTCTCGGAAATAGTGCGAGAATTAAGGAAGGAAGGATGATGCCACTTGGTAGCCCCCCACCTTACGCAAAGTTGCAAATTTACCCCATCTGACGCGTCGGCGAGTAAACTACGGGAGGTGCGGCTATTAGGTGTTCGTATAATTCGATGTGTCGGTAGTTGCTGATGATAAAGAGTTCTGATCACGTTTGAAGTTTCCCTGTCAAAATATTGTTAGGTGAAGCGAGGAGGCGAATAGAAGGATAGATAGGTCGAAGGGTGTGAAGCAGAACTACCCCCGACGGAGGCCGCCGGCTGGTTGCTTTTGTAATCCTCTAGTTGTTTGCCGTGGGAAAAGGAGTTTCGAACGCTTTGAGTGATAACAACGTTTGCGTTTCGGTGATGATGTTAATCGCTGAAGGGCATGTTTGTGTTAGTTATTATGTTTATGTGTTTCGTATAAGGTGATACTGGGAGATGTTTGGTCGATCATAATAAATACTGTGTTGATTTATTTATTGAATGAATTAACTTAACTTGGGCTTAATTTATTTTTCAAAGAAATACTCACAAATATTGCTTTACAGTTCTTTCTTTACTTTACAGCCCAGAGATTAAAATGTTAGTTCTAATGAAAATATTTAATAATATCAAACGGTAACACATAAAATATCAGCAGCAAAACTGGAGGCAGTACTTTACAGGTTGTAAGTTGTTATAGGTTGTAGTTAGTTTTACTACTGAAAATGATTACTTGCTTGCTGAAATACGTATCTAGTGCTAATAATGTTAGTGTTAGTGCCAGTGTTCGTATGGTTTCTATCTTTAAATTGAAGTGCCTATCGATGCCATTATGTTTGAAATACAACATCTGCCAAATGTCCATCGCGGATGTGCTGGATAGGGCGCATCCGGCACGTCCAATTTTCCAATGACACTGGCGCATAAATTAGCCTGAATTTGACCGAAGATTTGGGTTATGTTAGTGTGTGTGGTTTGTGATTATTCGCATAGACCTGCGACTTAAGAAAACACCACAAGAAACAGTCTAACGGAGTTAAACCTCGGCAGTTCATATGATCTCTACTAAAAATTACCTTCCCCTCAAATCGCTCGTGCAGAATGTCCAATGTGATATAACCTCTGTGACATGTAGCGCCGTCGTGTTAAAACTACGTCATTGATGTTCATATCATCCAATTCAGGCCAAAAATAGTTGGTAATCATCGTCGTATAGCATTAGCCGTTGATGATGATAGCCTGGCCAACGTCGTCCTGAAAGAAATATGGGCTGATGGCGCTGCCAGCCCAAAATCCACACAAAATAGTGGCGTTTTCAGAGTACATTCGACGCTCTTGGATCTCATGTGGATTGCTATCGTCCCAAATTCAACAATTTTGTTTGCAGGCGTACCAATTCTTCCAGACATGGACCTCATCGCTAAAGTTTACAACTGCTCCACCTGCTTACCTTCAGCTCCTGTGTCGGTTGATGGGTGCATACCCAAATCACAACACAAAATTGGCCAAGTTCTTGTGGGCGACACAAAATCGATTGCTTCGGATTCTTCTGCACACACTTACGGATAGCGAAGATGTTTTCGGCAGATCTTGCGTTTCGTCCTCGTACGGGTGTTGCTTTCTTGCTTACTGAAACAGTTAGCCCCAAATTTATCCACCGCAAAATTGTCGAGACGCGTGGTACATACGTTGCCCGAATAGAACACTCACTTTGATGAGATTTTATCATTTGCACGTGTTGTTAAACGTTATATCCGTCCATAGTAATTTGGCAAAACAGACTGAATAAATCACAGCTGGTATGACAGATGTACCTTCAATAATATGGGCCCTACCACCTATCAGAGTTTGGAAGGCCCTTTGTACGTACATTAAACCATTCTGTTGGCCATCCCTCATTATCGTCTCGACAACTGGGGTGTTGATGGCCTCCTTTCAATTTCGTAAGTCTCTATGGTCAACTTCTATGTTTTTGGGATATACATATTTGTTAGTTCTACTTTATGATATTTGTGATATAATAATTCTTATATGTGTTTCGGTATTTTGTTATACATTTTTATGCTATTGTTTTTAGTGTTTAAGTATAGTTGTAGGAATAATATGTTATTCTGGTCTATAATTTCTTGTATGTTTAGTTGTTTTACATGTTCATAAGCATGTGTTGGAGTTAGTTTAGCACCTTAGTTTGTTGTCGTTGTATTTTGAATAGATTTCTTGATATTGTGTTTGGAGACTACTTCTTGCAGTGATTACCATATGGTTCAGTTGTCTTCTATGAGAAGTTGGTACTTGCATATAGCTCATTTTGTTTCAGTAGGTGTTTACTCCATTTCATGGCGTTTCGTATTGTAAATCCTAAATATGTTGTGGCAGCTACTTCTTTTTATTTCTGATTGTTTATTCTGATATTTATTGTTTGATTTTCCTTTCTTTCGGCTCCTAACTTTGAGAGAAGGTGTGTTTGAAACGAACACGTTAATCGACCGCACCTTTTACTAAAAATTTTAATACCCAAATTTCTGACTCAGGCAGAGACTAGGCAAGGTTCAAGATACTGCTATATACAAAAAAATTAATGGGTCTGTGATTGTCCTTCTCAAAGTTGTTAATCTAAGAAATACGAATGCGGAAGAGCTTGTTGTGATGCAGCATCTCATTTTTTTGTTGAACGATTGATTTCATACGAATAAGTCAGGTCGAAGTGCAAGAACTTTTCTGTAAAAATTCAGAATCTAGGGTTTGTTCTTAGGACACAAATTTATTGTGAACCATAGTCTACCTACAAAAGAGAAAATCGGCCTAGCAAATTCATAAACAAATTGATCCTTTACCTTTTTCGTCTTGGTGATGTAGATATGCTGGAATTTCTCATCCGGCTAGGATAAATGCAGCCTTAAATGAATTCTTTTTTGCTAACTCTATTTGACTGCACTTTGCAATTGCTGCTTTAAATTTTGCTACTCTTGCTAGATTCAATAATAGATGTGTCGTAAATAATGTAGAGATTTGGAAGATTAACTCGAACATAAACTTGCTTTGGTATTAAACTAGTTACATTCAAGCTACTAGAATTAGTTCTGACTTTTTTTTTATTCATAAAACTAATTGTCTTCAAGACACAGGCTTCGTGAGTGAGAGATTAAATATTAAAAGAACTATTTCCTACGCATGCAGCGATGTTAAGCTCTTGATTTCGGCAGGATGCATGCTATAACGGAAATGAAATGCTTGGAGATTTTATCTCACGTGCTTCCTCAAATGAAAAATGGTGCACAACCAACCACAGATCAGATCTATTTGGGATGGAATGGGTGTATGTACATACTGATGAAGGGTAAGTCAATATTTAGGTAACCTACAGACAAACTTTTTGTAAATCACCCATGAAGTCGTAGGTGGAGAATATTTTAATTTGTATTGTGAATCTTATTGCTACAAATTTGAATTTTGATCTTTTTCCTAAAGGTCCAATAACAGATTTTCTTCACCTTTTTATAGGAATCTTTGGCGCACTAAGATATTATGTGGTCCGCTCTGTTCCCCTCTGATGGCAACAATTCATAATATTTACTATGGAAGCTGCCTAAAGGCAGAAGAATTGTATCTTACACCTGCATTTTCACGATGCAATAGAATGACATAAGTTGATCAAATGCAGTAGTTCCTGCTATGTATGTACATATATACTTGTCATATTATGACATACATTAAGGCGCTTCATTGGTTACTTTTATCGCTTTGATTATCGATTCTACAAACAGTAGCCATAGAAGTACAAATGGTTGGGATCACATACAATACCATAGGTCTTATATATTTCAGTCTGGTAGGTTTTATAACTTCATTACTATGATACTTCCATAGAAATTATCAAAAAAAAAAAAATAGCGAGATTATACAATAAAACGAGATTTAAAACAGATTTCATCACTGAATGCAATTTTTTCAACTTGTTTCATATCAATTCAGCATTTACCAAAACTGAAACTTTCTTCATCATGTGCAAAAATGATCGAAAATGTTTCTCATTTTTTCTGATATAATTTTATATTAGATAGATTGCGGAACCCTATGACAATGATAATATCAAAGATTGCTTTTAACTCGGCTAACATTTGAAGAAGCATATTTTAATTCCTAGACTTTTAGAACTACATCGTAATTATTGTTTGTTACTCGTATTGTTTTATTAGTACTATAAACTACATTGAACGTTTGTTATAGAATAGATTCTGCGAGTAATTTTGCTGATAACATGTACAGAACTCCAATTAGTAAGATGTTTATTTTACCAAATTTTTCATAATATATTATTTACAAATCGCATATCTTTGAAACAATATTTTTTTAGTATAGCAGATACAATGTTTTCGCAATCTAGTCGATTTTCTCCATTAATATATATTAACATCTTCGCATTCGAAGAAAACGCCTAGAAAACATCATATTTATAAGTATGTATTTATACGTTCTACAAACAAATATGGCAACGAATACAAAAGATAGCTTCTCACACCATGTTGTATCACAACAAAAGAAAACAGAAATGGAAAACTGAAACAAATAAAGAGGTGGTTGTTTGTTGTAGTGGATACTTTTCTCCGAAACGTCCAGCAAAGAAACGAATGAATTTCTAATATATACATGTCACTACATATGCTGGAAATGGTAAACAGCTTAATATCGGCACAACAATGAACAGAATCCTAACATATCAGAAATCGTAAAATAATATTCCTTCGTATTCGCGAGTGTTCTTTTGTTGTCGTTACACATATTCCAATATTGCGAATAGTCTAGAATAACTGTATCGATTCGGGCCATCTGTGATTTAGCGAAACGTTATTACAGCACATACGATGTCGTATATATTGAAATTTGATATCGATTAGGTGATATTAGTTTTCGATATGATACAATGATTATTTTTTTGTTGTGCTGTAAAAGATTTCGAATAAAGAAGCCCTACTGCCAGTATTAGTGCAAGGATAAAATAATTTTAAAGAAAGATTGTAATATTGAGGTTGAAATAACTTACATCCTATGGATCTTAAATTTTACTTCTATCAATGAAATATATAAGCGACGAAGTAATTCTGCATAGTGATGACAGATGTTATAATTAGCCACACATGTTTCCTCAGGACGAGGTATTTAGCTTGATGAGAGTTACAGAGAACTGACAAGGGGAACACCAGGGTTGTCCGACACGGAGCCTGATGAGTCTCAATTATGTTATAGAGGGACCTCCTTTGAGTACCCAGGGGCGTACGAGCTTTTATCCCAAAGCGCCCTAGTTTCTGTTGTTTTGCGCGTTCTTTATATACCGTTAATATTAGTCTCCGTACAAGTAAGCGTGTGTAGCGTAGTCGACTGGATGTACGCTTACACCCTGCTGACTCGCGTTGGATTCCTGCCGGTGGATTTTTTTTCAATGTTATTGTACACAATATTAACAATTATATGTTATGAAAAGTATTCATAAATAACATATTTCGCTCCTGCCCTCGTGTCAATGATTAAATACACGTGGCTTGCCTCAAAATTATTTGTAGAGGAAAGACCATATTTTTTGAATGTGAATTAAATAAATGTGCTTCCGCGAGTTACATCGTGTTACAAGCAGTACATCCAGTCCACTACGCTACTCACACTTACTTCTACAGACTCTAACATTCACGGTATATAAAGACCGCGCAAAAGAAAGTCGATTTTTCTCAGAAACTAGGGCGCGTTAGGATAAAGGCTCATTCCTGGCTACTCAGGGGAGATCCCTCTACAACATAGTTGAGACCCATCAATATCCGTGTCAGACAACCCTGGTGTTCCCCTTGTGTGATAATCCTTCACTAATTTGGTTATGTACATTTCGTTTGGAACAGTGAAACATGAATCAAATTTTTGTAGAGATTTCAACTCTACCAAATACAAGATTGCCCTGCAACCTCATGCAATAATAAGAAGAAAACTAGAAACGAAGTATATTTTGAAGTAGTTTACTGTATAGTTCTGAAATTTCAAGACAAAGAATAGATCCGTATTTTGCGTTTTTAAAGGACCTAATAAATCTCCAATTTCGAGAATAACTAAGAAATTCAATGAAATATGTAGCGTTTAGAATCATTTAAAGATAGTCAAAGCAAAGCTGTAACTAAAGAAAGACAGAGAGGAAATACGAGGAACTGTCAAAAAAAATTATGGCATTTTCAAGAAGTTCGCACAAAGCATTTTACATGCAAAGCTTCTACCCTTGCAAAATTTATAACCACAAGTAATTGGCTGAAGATGATCAAAGATTAGCGTATTGTAAAAACGTGTTTAAGAGACAACACAGGTAATAAACAAAATAGTAAAATATATCACACAATTCCATACATTAACGACTTAAGTGACAAAATTAAATACGAATTTAAAAAATCAGATATAAACATTACATTTACACCATACAATAGCAGACAGTTATTCACAAATTTAAAAACTAAGATTAAAAAAGATAATCAAAGTAATGTCGTATATAAATTAGAATGCAAAGATTGTAATAAATGTTACGTAGGGCAAATTAGACAGTATCTAAAAAAACAACTGTATAATCATCAATACACTGTAACGCATAACATAACCGCGGAAACTGCTTTGTCTACGCACTCAGAACTACGACATAACTTTGATTTTGAAAATGTTAAGATTAAAAAAAAAAGAAAATAGTTATAAAAAAAGATTAATATATGAAATGATATACATTAAAAAAGAAAATAACGCGGTCAATTTTAGAACATATATAGAAAATTTAAGTATTATTTATAATAATTTAATCACCTAATCACGCCTGAATTTTATAAAATTAAGCTCTTGACTAGGTTCTTTTGCTATGTTTTTCCCTAGTCCTTGAACAGAATTGTTAGAGCTTGACAAAAAAATACATTGATATAAGGAGCATTAGTGATATTATTATAAATTTACATTTCAAAATATCTTAAATTGTCCACTATATTGTAAACATCTATATATCACTAAATTTCTTTGTCTGTAGATAATTTTGCTGATAGGCATGACTAGTTATTTATTTATAATTTGGCACTAAATAAATGTCAATTTTATTCCACTGAAGAAGTTGTTACGAAAACCAGATTATATATATTGTAAAGGTTTTGGAATAAATTTGACTTTTGTTCGAATTGCAAGTGTTATCATTGACCTAACAAGTGGAAAAACTATCTGGATAATAAGATAAGTTAAAAGGTCATAAAAATACATATATTAATTCCACGAAAAGTACACACATACATCAGTGGGTGGTACAGAGCAATAATTCAAAACAGAATTCACCTAGCTTTTCGTAGATCAGGTGGTCGAACTTGTACCGCAATCGTATCGGCAAAGTCAAAAAATTCTGTTTGTTGTTTTTATTTGGGCTTGAAAGAATTTTGAAATGTTATTGGTTTTGTTTGTATTAAAGTTTTATTGTAAATACTTTTGAAGTGACCCCTTTTTATGATGAAGGGCTAGTATTTGCCAGTCACTACATTTCTGAATTGGGACAGCAGACGTGCTAACAATTTTCGTTATTTAGTTTTTTCCTTTGTGCGATATATATATCCTTATTAATACCATTAGAATTTAGCTTTGAAAGTGAAGTCGCACTGCGACCTGGTGATACAACCTTACACGTGCTACGAGTTGCTAGAATTTGACCGCAGCTATATGTAGCTTTCCATCCAGTCTAAGTTCTTTAAAAAAAACTGTGATAGCTTTGATAGCTCTATTTCAGGATTTCATTCTCTGCTCCACAAAACCTGCAGCCGCCATTGTGTTTCAAATATAACCTTATCATATGTTCTTCAAAATGGTAGTGTCTTGCGAGGAAACCCACAAAGACATGTAGTTTGTTCCCACTTAGTTCTAACATGGTTTTTGCTCGTTACTTATTAAAGTTTCCAAATCGAATATGTTGGATTGTCTCAGACCAAGAGGATTCTTCTACGGGAATGTCTGAGCTTTTCTCCTGGCTCAGAGGAAAGGTACTCATCTCTATCTGGCAGTACGGGTCTAATCCCACAAACGAGGCTGTGGCGATTTCATTTGCAAATAGATTGGCTTTTTTGTTACCACTGATTCCAGTGTGTTCTGGTACCCAGCATAATTCAACTGTGTTTTCTCTGTCTAGATTCTTTAGTTTTCGTAAGTATTTCCAGACTAACTTCTATCTGATGGTGCTAGAACTTAGTGCAATTGTGGCTGCTTGGCTGTTGCTATTTCTTGGTGTTTGGATTTATGGTCCCAGCACACAGAGTATGTACCAGCTCTGCCACTGCGTTGTAGGTAAATTAAATCATAAACTCACAAATAATTTTATCTGATGTAATCGAGTTAATTCTGTTCAATTCTATAATGCAAGAAAGATTATTCAAATATTGAATATTTCATAAGAATTATCCTTTGTGTTTTATGCAAACTATACCCCCACTTTACATTGTAGAACATGTCTAAACATAAATATACATATAGATACACAAAGTAATCGACTGTGCGGTATACTATACGAAGAGATACACCAACACCTTATTTTATGTTTGAAGCTCTGAATTTTCCCTCTTCACGTAGAGTAGTTAATTCTGCGGCTCCTGACTGAAACTTACTAATTTAAATTAATACGTATGTATCTGTTCGGTAACAATGAGGCAACGATAGAGTCGATAATGTACGGCTTACAGAGAGATCCACTTCGACGGTATTACCTCTCGCATTTGCTTAATCAACAAATCTTCCTCAGCGATACGGTATTGTTCGGACGCAATTTGTTAGGACAATGTACCTCGTGGCGAGGCAATACCATAGCCATCAAATGGTTTCTTCCAATTACCTCGCCGTATAATGTTTCTTTACTAGATTGTATTTACATCGTTCGAGTGGTCTTTGTTAGCCGCATGGCTTGGCTCAAGTTTATGGAATGTTAGGATGTGGTAAGACCACGTATCTAAATGTAGAATCGATTGTCTGGAGAACTATATTTTAATATGGATACTGCAGAATATATTGGTTTTAAGAAACTAAAAGGTGGGAGTTGGTGTCTCTTACACTTACGGTCAGTAAAAGTAATGTCCATGTAGTTTCTATGAAAATAAAGCAATTCCACTGAACCTCAAAGTGAAATTTGCACACCTTTGAAATCTTGGTCTTATACTATCTTTAATATTTTGTTGACAGTCCTTTGTTAAATATTACGTCTCTTAATCTATTGAGCACCGATCCAATATTTCACAATATCCTGTGCAAATTTTCTTCTTGCCTTAATACAGCTTTAAGTTGGTTTTTATTAGAAATGGCATATCCCAATTTTTACAGACTCCATAACATTGAGATCTGGACTCTGGGGAGGCGTCTCCATAACTTCAGGACAATTATAAAACAACCAAAGCTTCACTTTATGTGCTTTATGCTTGGGAATCATTATCATGACATACTTTAAATGCTCCCTCAATTCCAAATTTCTCGGCGATTTGTTTTAAATTTTGTTTTAAAATGGCGAGACATATGTAAATGCTGATTCATAGTACCGTTAATAAAGTGTGGGTTTTTGGAAGTTTTGGCAGACATATGTACATCCCCACACCATAACATAACCTCTTTCATGTTTCATTGTGCAAATTTTTGCTTTTCAGTTATTCGTTAGTTCTTCTCCATACACCGTACATCTGAACCAAAAATATTGAATTTACCCTCATCTGTAGAAATTACTTCTTTTCAAAACTCAAAATCCTTTTCTCGATGTATTTCAGCATATCGAAAACGTTTTACATATATTGTTCTGTTTACTAAATAATCCAATTTTTCGAGCTACTCTGCTATTGAAGTTGTGCTTGTGTATAAGATTTCGAATAGTTTGAGGATTCACAGACTTAACGGTCTAAGATACCTTCTGCTGTTGCCTATTTCGCGATAATATTTTCGATTTTTAAAATGCTAAATTATTAATTCCTTTTCGGTAACGCTGATTGTTTAAAATTATTTAAATTTAAATTAAATTAAATGTTAATTTAGGAAAAAATGATCAGCATTAATGTAAAATTCAAGTAACATGCCAATAAAGTAGATGCATAAAACTTTAAGAGTGAGAAAGTAAACTTTGAGTTGTTTGTTAGCTTTTATGTTGAGGTACGCTAAAATTCGGTACATAACCGCCTACTGTTAAACGTTGTGTGTATTTTTAGAGATGAAAGTTGTAGATGAAAATATTTTAAGGGAATGTGTGCATAAGTTGCATGGACAGCACACAAAAAAATTGTTCTGCACCATTTTCTATAAGAAAATGTCAGCCGTAGAACAATTTATTCAATTTTTTCAAGATACAGCAAAGCATTGTCAGCTGCTGGAATTACTAAACTTGGCAGAAAAATGATATTAAATAGAAATCAACAGCAAAAACTGAAAGACCATGCAAAAACTTGGGGCATCGAAGAGAACTTTAGCATGAAAATATCATGTTTCCAAAGAAACAGCTTATCAAAATTTGACAGTTTTTGAAGAATGATGTTTTGTTAATTATTGAGGATGAAAAATAATTTATGTTGATGAGAGATGGAGTAAATAGGGGGTTTTATGCGGAAAAATATTTTGATGACCCCTGCTAACATTCGAAAGTAAATTTGAGTCAAAAGTTCTTGTCTGGTTTCCAATTTCTCTGAAAGGAATTTCACAGTTCAGACGGGCTATAGCTATTAAAGGTGATACATTTTTTTTCCCTTCCATGGGCAGGTGACCCCGAGCGGCCGCTCGGCCAAAAAGGACTATTGTGCCCCCATATCGTTTAAGCCCTCAAGCCAAGTTGCACCTGTGAGAGAAAGTGTGCGAACTGGTCGAGAGTTAGTTTCTCTAGTCTGGGTTCGTCCAATCTGTCCACCCCAAAGTAGCTCCGCCTTTCCATGTCCCATGCAGGGCAGTCGGAAAGGAGATGCACGGGAGTTTCGTCCGCGTCTCCGCAGCTTCTACACCGAGGAGGGTTAGCTAAGCCCATGCAAAACAGGTGTTTGTTCAGTGTGCAGTGCCCAGTTAGGATGCCTGTTAGCCTTCTCAACCTGATACATACAAATATCAGCAAACGTTTAACTAAATTAAGATGTTTTATAAGATATAAACACGAGAAGAACGATATTATTATCTGACCTGACAACGCAACTAACCATTACGCCAAAACAACTATCAATTGGCTGACAGAAAATAATAGATAGATCGTTTATTGTTTATACCTTCACATTTGCAATAACACTGTCAAGAGAGCACACATTATACCATTTGTCCCGAATAAAGCAAGTCCGCCAACACCTAGGCCAATCAAGGATTTTTGAAATTTATTGTGCTATACAAGAATGAGAAGTCAAAACTTCCGATGAACTTACTCTGAAAATCAAAAATCCCGTGAAAAAGCTTAACTGTAGCGTTGTCCAAGAGTTGCTTAAAAATGTTGTACTTTAGATGACGAATGAACCTTTTGCAAACTTTTTCTTACGGAAATGTAAAAAAATCTAGTACTTCCAAAATAGTGACTTACACAGCTTGTGTTATTTAGACTGATATATGTATATAGAAATTTATAAGTGTACCAGTTTCACTCTGACTGACTGTATATCGCTGAAGAGAAGGTAATGTTAATAGAAAGGAGGTTAAAAGGAAACCTTAAGGGTTAGATGGTAAACCAGTAAGAATTATGTTTTCGAAATGAACTGAAATTATTTAAAAAAATACAGGCCTAAACTAGATACATACATAATTCTAATACGCTTATAGCATTATATTGAGGGTATCAATTTAGAAAGTAAAATTACATACACGGAGATACATACGCCAACATTACTGCATAAAAACTGGAACAAAAACGTAATTACTTGGAATTCTAAAATACGCAAGCTTGAATTGGAAATAACCACGTAACACAGATTTATAATTTCATTTTCAATTACAAATCTTGTCCGAAGTAGATGTTAGAATAGAATCGTTTGTTTTATAGTTACAAATCAGCAAAGATAATAAAATGATAATTTTATACAGTTCAGATCAAAGGATACCTAGGTAATAAAATCTAGCAACATTCTCTAGTTGTCGGCTCTAGTCGATGAATTTGTTGTCTAGCACTTCCTTAACCGTCAAAAATTTAAACTTTATTGGGAGCTGTACCGATGTCACCAAATATGCCGTGAAATGTCTTGACACTGTTGTTAATATGTCTTAGTATTGACATATATACATTGTAACGACCCCTTTTGAGTTTGTGACGAGTACTGGAGGTATATTTCTGGTCCATGTATTGCGAAAGAGCAGAAGCTTAATTAGTTCACCAATTTTCAGTCTTTATTTATTTTGGTTTTTTAACAGCAGCCATTCCTCGATAACAATCAGCTAGAGAAGGCACTGGTATCGGTCAGTCACACAACTGCACTATAGATAACTCAGCTATAAGGCCTGGCTTGCCATAAAACTGCCAGTTTGCAATCCTAATTGATGAATTATTTATCTATCAGGATCTTCTTTTTAAATTGGAGTTTAACGCAGTATTTTAGCATTAACAATTTAAACAGAGAATTTGGTCCAGTCCTAAGGCAATTATTTACACTGAAGCTACAAACATACGAATAAATGGCGTAGATACTAAACCTTTGCAATGTATTCTAGAATTATTCCCCAAATGTTTATTAATATTGTTCAACCATGCCAGATGATATCAGTTTTGCTAAAAGCACACAGAAGATAATAAAAGGAAAATCTTGTATAGAAACTTTTAACAATCAGCCTTCGAGCTAGGTTTCTTGTAAACGTTTCAATGAATAGAGAACTACTATTTCCCCATGATCGTTAGGTAGCCAATTTACAAAGTCCAAGCAAACTGCCGTATTCTAAAAAATCTATTTGACACAATCTCTGAATGCCATTATGATTATCAAAAAGCTCTATTACTCGCTAAAGCAATTTTAGAAAGTGATAGTTTGTTGTCATGTGTTACATATATGAGATATAACATACATATTTATATAGCAACGTGGCAGAATGGTTGGTCTCTAATGGTAGCAACAAAATTTGATTTAATTAGGTAGCTAATAATAACGCAATGGAAATAAAACAGTACGTTATACCCAAAGTAAACTACTATTTGCCCTAAACTGTTTACTAATTCGTTATAATATCTTTCCTTTGTTGTGCCAAGCATTCAGAGGTCAATAATCTATTATTACGATCATCGAATCATGACAAACAAATATCTGAAAGAAACGAAAATGTTCCTTTTATTTGCTTGTGTACAGTTGTATGAGCTTTACTTCACGCCTGTTGAATCGAAATGGTTTAAATTAAAATGCTGGTATTCTTGTAACTGAAACATTCTTTCCAAATTCAATTTCAAAAGGTTTGATATTCTTTGTATCGAAATTGCGTATGTTAAAATTTAACGAGATTACATCAATTTGTGTTACGACGCCAACCGGATTGGGCATTCTCCGAACGTTTTCCAATATTTGAACAGTGTTCAACCCAAACGTGCGCAGCGGAAAAAAAGGTAGCATCAAAAATTGTTTTAATCTCTACAGGCAGAACCGGTTAAGCGCTCAGCCAACAACAACAGGAAAGAAATAACGCGAACGCAGTTGATTAGGGACACACCAGGGTAGCGGTAGATGAAGTATGCGTGGATGGCTTAGAGGTCCAAAGCAACAGAAGGAGATAGCACGATTCAAAACACTTTGTCCCCATTTCACTCCTACACTCGCCTATCGAAATATTAATTACTTCATGAAAATTGAATTTGGCACTTGAAGAGGGCGCTTCAAGCGCTACGATTCGCTTTCCCGACTCGCTCAAAATCAGTTTTTAATGGTAGAGACCTGCGAAAAATGCCCTCACCGTGACGATCGCCTGCGCCAGGCGGGACCCCACTGTAAATAGAAACGTAATTTAAATGATTTCACCGCCGAGGAATGTTTTCTTTCGTTTATTCATCTCTTTTCCTTCGTCTCATTTTTCGTTTTCGTCAAAATAGAGGAGAGGGGCTTACTAAATACGAGAAATACTAACCCCGGCAGATGCAATTATTGAAAAATCAATTTAATTTATTGCGCTTTACCTAACGCTGATCGGTATATTCAAACCTAACAGGGGTCCTCGAAAAACTAATCAAAGCAAAACGGTTTCATTAAAGTTGAATTTTGATTTTTGTTGTCAAATTTGTGTAATAAAACACGTTTAATTGCTTAAAGTACACAAGGTTCACTTGCATAAGCCTGATTATATGAGATAGTAACATAAATAGTAGAAATTGTTTTTCTATGTACAGCAACAAGCTTATCACTAATATAGCGGGAGAGAGAGAGAAGCATTTGTATTGTTTTACAGTAAACACCATATGCTAATATTATGCTTGTCTTTTCTAATATTTCTTTTTCAGTCCAATCAATTATTCCTACTTAAGCTTTGACATCAATTCCAATTTTATGATCTGTAGATCTACATTTTCTACCCTCTGGATTTTATCAAATTTTCTTGGATTGGTATTGCTGACGTTGTTGGTCTAGATATTAAATTGCGGTTTAGAGAGTCTAACATGTGATTTCTTGGAGTGTTTCGTTGATAAAACTGTTATATAATCATCAAAGTTATGTTTGCAGCATATTCAAAGTTTTAGCTAATTTTTTCCAGTCCACTAGACAGTGAACATATTGGAGTTAGTACTCAAATGCTTATTTTCTTCAGACGTACCGAGGCCCATTATGAGGTTTTGGGGCAGTTTATGATATTACATGATTAAGAATTTTCTAATTTCCAGGACAGTATGCAGAATATTGGCCTGCTATGAGAACATATTTACTTCCCTGAAAGTAAAAGAGGTGTTGTGATACTATTTGCGTGGCATATCTGGTGTATCTTTGTTAAGTATTACTTTGAGAAAAGCTTTCGAACTTGATCGAACTTGTCTTTGGTCTTCAAATGTTTATTTTCTTCAAAACCCTTTAAATTCTTTTGA